>VWYP01027336.1:79597-122414 GCA_013400435.1 Pycnonotus jocosus | reverse complement strand
AATTTTCGGGAAATTTTTTTTTTTTTTTTTTTTTTTTAATTTCTTCTTGGAACATCTTCCATAGGCTAGAATATTTAAAGTGTATTTTTAAATACTAACTGGCAATCTGTGAAACACCATTTTAGCATGAATGAGGTCATATGCTACTAAAATACTGCTTATGCTGAGATGAATTTAAAGTAGCACAGCTAAAAAGTGAAGGCAACAGGTGTTTTATTAGATTGCAGATATTGGCTTTTTTAAACATCTGTAGAATAACTGATACTTCATCCTAAAACTTTTTGAAAATTTGTGTGTTTCCACTACTGAATATCAGTAAATGCCAGTGTTCCTAATTTAGAGTATATTCTTTTACGGTGTTTTTGACTAATAAAACGTGATATCCTCTTCTAGCATATCACCAATTTCGTAATGCGATGCAGGACTGAAAGAATTTTGGTTGGATACCAGGCACCTGATGACTGAGAGTATTCTGAAAAAGGAACAGGGCAGGCTGTGCTCCTACACACACAAATCCCCAAACACTGGAGTTATCAGCGTTTTGTAATTTTCACAGAGATGGCTGCAAGGTGTATGTGCAGTCTGTCAGGGAGAAGTACATTTTGTGTTGCAAGAAATTGGAGAGTAATTTGTTTTGCTGTAGTTATTTTAATCGCCTCTTTAGTAAGTAAGAACTGTGGGATTTATCTTTATCCAAATGCCTTGGACTAATTTGATTAATTTGAGCAAGTCAATGAAGTGAAGCATCCTAGACTTCAATTTCCCCATTGTTTAAAATTGAGAGCTTCCCTAGTTTACTCTTATAATGTAATTTAAAGAACTTTTAAAAATATGCTGTTTGAGTCCATGTTGAGAGTTTTAGTACAATCATCCCAAGAATAGATAGATGATAAAGCAATTACAGTCAAATCATTCATCCTGATGCTTCAAATTTGATCTTCTGTATGCAGAATGCTATAATAGTCTCACATTTAAAAAATATGCCACCTCCCATGAAGTAAGTAGTTTCAAGTGACTAATCATTGTGTAAAGCAGAGAGCTGATATTTAAATGCAAATCGAGGGCCTTTTGGTTTGTGCAGTTTTTGATCTCAGCCCACAATTCAGGCAGCACACTTCACAGAAAAGTGCAGCTGTGTCCACTTCTGGGCTCCTCAGGAGAAGAAAGACATGGAGGTACTGGCGAGGGTCCAGCAGAGGGCACAAGGTTGCTGAGGGTTCTGGAGCATCTCTTATGAGGAGAGACTGTGGGAGCTGGGCCAGTTTAGTCTGGAGAAGACTGAGATGAGATCTTAATAATCCATACAAATATTTCCAAGGAGGGTGCCACAAGGATGGTGCCAGACTCTCATCAGTGGTGACCAGTGACAGGACAAGGAGCAATGGCCATAAACTGAAACACAAGAAGTTTCACCCAAACATGAGGAAGAACTTCTTTCCATGGAGTGGGGCAGAGCACTAGAACAGGCAGCCCAGGAGTCTTGTGAAGTCTCTCTCTCTGGAGATATTCCAAACCCACCTGGACACATTCCTGTGTCATCTGTTCCAGGTGACCCTGCCTTGATCTCTCTCTGGAGATCACCCTGCCTGGCAGGAGGGGTTGGACAAGGTGATGTCCAGAGGTCCCTTCCAAGCCTAAAAACTCTGTGATTCCATGAGTCTGTGAATAATACAGATTTAACTAGAAACAGTGAAATTTAAAAAAAATGTGGTGTAGTGGTGGCTAAACCAACACTCATGGATGCAGTGGTTAGAAGACATAAAATGATGATGTACTTAATTTGCAAATGCACATGCTATTTAAACTGATTGCAACTGAGCCATCAGTCTGGAAATGTGGAGTGTCAGAGCCATCTGGAAAAAAATACCCTGCACTGTTCAGACATAATTTCTGTCCAAGACCCTTGCTGTAATGGCTACTGGAAATTTTGCATGTCTTTAGATTTTCTGTAGAGATCCTTTCTTAGGCTTTACTGTAATGGCACATGACAAAGGTATGAATACCATCTGAATACCATCTGTCCATACAAAGCAATATCTTAGGATTTGGGGAAAACCCTGGCTCCATGAAAACAGATGCAGAATATTTTTTTTTTGTGATTCCATTGGAGCAGGAACTTTTTGTATCTTCCAACAAATACTTTCACAGTAATTGGATGTGGAGCTGGAGATCAATAGCAGCTGCTGATAATATTGAGCTGTAGAATGTTATTTGCAGTAATGGTTGTGATCAGAGGCAGATCTGTCTTCTGCCCCTTCCAAAGGAGATATTTAGGGAGAAACCCTCAATCTTTCCAGAAACACATCGAGAGAAGAGAAAGTGGTCTGTGTAGTCAGGTGCAGTCCAGCTTTCCACTACCTGTTTGGTCCAAAGCTCTGAAATCTCCCTGCATTTCAAGACAGCCTCAAGGGATACCTAACTAATAGTGTATCTTTCTGATACCTTCTCAGGTCATTGCTGGGGTAAAGGTAGTGGGTAGGATAGTGTGGGCAGGATATTTTTACAGTTTAGTAATGTTGAAGTATAAAAAAGGTCTTTTGAGGCCACAAGGGCAACTGCTAGCTTCCAGAGTTTTGCCCTGGTAAGGTCAGACCTGGACTAGGGCCAGAAGGTGAAAGAGTGAGGAAGGATAAAAATTTGACTTCAGACCTTCATGTCTTTATTTGTCCTGCAACCTTTCTATATCTCAGCTGAGCTAAGGGAATCTAAGAATATGTCTATAAAGATCTGGGTTAGATAAGCTCTTTCCATTTGGAATTTAAAAATAAGATATACCTTCACATACATTTTGAAGGACACCTCCTTTTCAAGCACAAAACAATAAAGATATTCTGTAAAATCATTCTGTAATTGTTCTCTGTTTTTCTCCATTTGTTCCAATGGCAGTAGTAGCACTTGATCAAAGAAATCATGTAGGTAGTACATGTGCATGACAGGGATTAAACTTCTATTTTCTGGCAACAGAAAATAAAACTTTAGGCTGAAGAAATTAATCTCTTGTAATGCTTCAAGATTTATCTATTAAATTGCTTGCCAGTAGTTTGGAAAAAAAAAAAAAAAGAGCTATCTGAAAACACACTAGGAAATCCTCCAAGTTCAGCCAAATCTCTGATTGAGTCAGCTTCATTTATTACTGCCATCACTGGCTGATCTATAAATACATCTGCTTTTACTGTCTAAGCATTCTGAGATTTTCCTGTTATCTCCTCAGAAGAGAAGGGCTAGTGGCTTCTCTTAAACAAGCCTGGCTTAGCCAAAGCCAACATGAATGTAAGCCTAAGAGGCCAAGTCCATCGGTTGTTGTTAGCTTTGATAGTCACTGCTATCCTTTGAGAGTGTGCTTGTAGCCAGTCCAAGTTGGCAGTGTCAGCCCAAGCTGATTGGAGCTGCAGACATTTTTGCTGACTGGAGTCATGCTATCTTTGCCAGTTTGCTGGAATAGACACAGACACTGATTGGGTCATGCTGAAAACATTCCTGTCCTATGAAGCAAGTCTGTTTATATTTCAGGTTTGCCAGGACTAATGAATTAAAAATCTTGGGCTCACCACAGATTGCTGCTTAATAATGCCTATGACAGAAGGATTTTTTCCTCCCTGAAGTGTGACGGCATCATAATCCCTCATCCCTGGCAAGGAGAGGAAGGAAAAGCAGAATTGTGGAGAAAAGTGGAAAAGGGTTATCTTTTGGGACTGCAAAGCCCGTGGGAAGTGCAGGTAGCAGCATGTTGCCCTGACAGCTGTCTCAGCTTCTCAGACCTTGTCAGTTTGTTGCTATGCAGCAGGTGCAGCCTTTTCTTTTATTGAAGCTTTACTCCATAAAGGCAACGACAAGCCAAGGCAGTGGCTGGCCCTGGATTATACAAGTGCAGACACTCCGCTAAGTGAGGTAAGGCAACAGGTGTGAGAAAAATCCATAGAGCTGTAACAGCATTTAATCTGAGTTCTGCTGCAGGTTTTTTACAGAGGAACAGCAGCCAGCCAGCTCTATAGGCAATTATTGGGAAGACGAGAGCTCCTCATTAAATCTCATAAAGTTCCAGGTTGCCCACTCAGTCTCATCTTTGTCTACAGTGATACCGTTCTTCATTCATGGAGAAAGCATGTGGGGAATTGGGGGCGATTGGTCTGTATGTTTCCTAATATCACTCTGTTTGCCCACAGGCTTCTTCCATCCCTCTCTGTTCTCTGTGATTGTTTTTTGTGATGAAGAGCTTGAGGATTTTGCAAAAAAAGGAGCGAAGGGATAAATGCAATATTAAAAAATGATAACAGGGTAAATGCTGTGTATAAAGATAAGATTTCTTTTTTCTGAATTAGAATAAAATGAAAACTTTCTTTTGTGTTTCGATAGAATTCACCATTTCTTACTGAAAAGGTATTGATTTTTTGCCCGCACAGAGTAGATGGTTAAAAGAGTTAATTTAAAAACATTGCACACCACATAGTATGTCATTGGGATAAAATAACAGTCTTGTAGCAATATTGTTATGGCAACTTTAAAAATTCTAGCAGAATGCATCCCTTTAATTTCTTAGGCTATGATATGATATGTGAAGTATACTTTGATGTGGAAGACCACTTGAGATAGTCAGTGTCAGGGAAAATGTATGAACAGCACAGAACAATGAATAGCCTTGTTTTGAGGATTTACTTATCATTCAAAATCTCTTCATTCTGAGAGTTTTTTTCCTTTACTTTGTATTGGGAAGTAAGGAAGGGAAATATGTTAAAGAATTTTGCATTGGTAATTCTGTTGTATTTTAAAAACAATGAGATGTCTCAGATGAAGTGAGGGTGGGGAAGAGATCAAGAATGCTCAGAAAGTAAAAATTATTTAGTCTGATGCAATGCACTTCAAAATAAAATGTTTCAGTTGACTCCAAGGGTCTTTTCCTGAATCTAAAACATACATGAATGCTCTTTATTTGGCTTTTCATTGCCTCTGCTCCTTGGATAACAGTTCCATTTTTGTGAGTCTTGAATACTAGTAATGGGTAATTAAGAGCAATCCCTGATATCCTTTGTATACTAGCAGAAAGAGACACTTTCAGCTTCAATTAAAATTTATTTGAAGTGAGGATTTAAGATTATTTGTTGTTATTGTAAGAAAAGACTATGCACTTCAAATAACAAGTAACCATATCACTCTGCTAGCTAAATATCAACAGAGACTAAGCAAATAAACAAGAAATGCTGAAATTAATGGACCCAATGCAAATTTGATCCTCTTCCACTGATTGCATGGCAATGATGCCAGAGAAGTGTTTGATTCACTTGTGCACCACCAAGGAAGATTATACTCCTGAAATAGTGTTCTGTTCTATTGACTTTTTGAGACTGCCAAATAATTCAGTATGAGTTAGATTGACTTGGTAGAATTTTCATGCAATACAATAGCTACTTTACTGAAAAACTGCAAGACTATTGGCTTAGGAAACTGGCTCTTGTTTTCACTAGCTAAATGCTCTGTTATCTGCTGACAGTGAATTAGTAAATTCATTGTATTTTCCTGATGAATTTGGTTTCTAATTCCGTAAGAGGTTTTTATGGTAATTTAAAAGCATAATTGTCCACATATTTGGTATGAATACAGTGCATGTTGGATAGCAGTCCAGTGTCCTAAAATAATTTCTTTGTGGCCAGATCTTTTGAATGCCCACTGACTTCCCATTCTCCACATATGGGGCTAATCAGAAAATTAGTATCTTAGATTTTTTGCAGCTTTTTGCTAGATAATCAAAGAGACTGATTGCATTTAACTGTTCAATAGAGTTTAACCAAAACTGTTTATTCAAAGGTTAAATATACATGGTAGAGCTCAGGGTAAAACTTTTCAGAGCACAGAGATGTTTTAATTACACAATTAGAGATCAAAAGTAGCCAGTTCTTTAGTTGTTCAGCAATTCTTTAGTGCCATATTTGAAATGAACTCGCAGTTTTCTTAATGGGCAGGGTTTCATCACAGTAAAACCACTTTCTGGAATTGATGGTCTCAGAAGAAAGACGGAGGACTGAGTAAGGTCTCACCCCAGAAGCCAAATTCATGCAGACATAGATCCCTACACCTGCACAGGCTTCCACTGAAGGATCATCACCAAGGTTTGGAGACCTCATGAATTTTTTGTCAAGAAGTGTGTTTTGTCAAGAACTTGCAGGCACAGTTGGACTGGGGGAGTATGGGTGGAAGGTAGGAGGATGAGTGCCTCCTCCTTGACACCATGTGGAGTGGTGTGCACGGTTCCAATCATAGGGCAGGCTTGGGGTCATGTTACTCTCAGCTCCCCACCCCTTCTTCCTTCTTCACCTTCAGAACCAGGCAGCATTGCCACGAGTCAAGGCCTGCTGAAGGGGCAATGGCGGGGAGCAAGCAGGTGAGAAGAGAGGCAGCTTCCTTTGCCATCGTTCTTTCTAATCTATAAATAGCAAAAATAAAAACAGTCTCTGCACTGAATTTCACTTAATTTCTCTTTAAATGGAAAAGTGACATGGCGCTCCCTTGACTTTGATTCTGAACATTGCTTAGCTAGGATGGGAAAGGCAGCTGTGAATGCATGAAAAACATTAAAACTCATTTGTTGAGTGATGTCACTTGCTCTGTAATAAACATATTTTTGTATTATTGCAGCTGGAACAAACAAGTAAAAACATTGACTCAAGTGCCCACATGATCACCACCGCCAGGGTACCTGCTGATAAGCCAGTACGAATTGCCTTCAGCCTTAATGATTCTCCAGGTACAGTTTAATTTATGGAGTAAAACACAATGCTTTTAAATTTAAACCACAACTGCTTTTAAATTTTACAGTGCTTAGTGTTTACAATATCAAACTTACTCCAGTGTAATGGATGCATTTTTTTTCCTGAGTGGTAGCATGTGATCGGTTTTCCGGTCTGATAACTTTTAATGTTTCCATTAATAATTTCATTAGACTAAACTCATTAGATTGACAGTTTCGATCTTTACTTCCTTTCAGTGGTTTGTGAAATGCAATTATGACTGTAACTAACTATCAAATTTACCTGCATGTGCAGTATGTCTGATTTTGTGGAATTGTAAAACAAGATAAGTAAAAAGACAAATTTGCATGAGCCTAGAGCAGGAAGAGATGTTTTCTAGGGGGAAGGTTGGAAAGTGCCACACATGCCCAGCTTGGTGAAAGGTTTCAGGAAACAGGTGCCCCACATGGCATGTTCTCTGAGACAGCAGCAGCAATTTCATTGATGTTTATGCTATCAGCTCGTGCTGAGGGAGTATTAATTTTCCCAAACATACTCTGTACACACATGGGCACTTTGGAGTAGATAAATATTATTGGTTTGCACCTTCAATATTATTCAGGACCAGAGAGCTGTTGCCAAACAGTGAAAGTCAAAATGAAATAAATCAAAGGGGAAGCTGAAAACCATCCAAAAAGTGTTGGCTGTTGCTTTTGCTAAAGGTAAGTGCCTGGAGTCAGGTCTGAAATGTGTTTATGACATGAGGTATAAGGACAACTGAAACCTATGCTGTTGAGTGCTATATGGGACTCTATGCATTGTAGAATAACGTGTTAGATCACTGCCTGAAGTTTGTGTGAACAGAATCTCAGCTTGGAAGCAATTTCCTATTTTAAAAATATTTTAAAATATGCATTATCTTTCCCAGCTAATTGTTGTGTTCTATTAATTTTCAGCTACAATAGTGAAATACAATGTCATCCCCTAAGCAAGGGAATTCAAAACCAAACATCTTCATATATTATTGAACCTAACTTTCAGTTCATAAAGATGAGTGACAAAGAAAGATTGAGACAAGGAATATAAGGAAATGCATGATAATCTGTGTGCCCTTTTTCATAAATTAAAATAACCTGGTAATTACATTTTTATTACAGAAAGCAGTAAGGAATCATTCACTTCTCTCAAGACACAGTCACATGATAAATTTCTTGCAGAAATTATGGTATAAATAGGTCTTGAGAGATGTAAAAGAAAGGGGGATGCTCTTACAAATTATGAAAAAAGAATGCTAATGTGAGGCATTGAAAACAAGTCAGGGAAAGCTGAGACCATGGGAAAATCAAAGAGAGCAGAGTGGTTTGTGACAAGAGACGGCAGTAGGAAATGACAAGGTTGTGAATAGCTTGGAAGAAGGGGACATGAAAGGCAGGAAGTCTAACTTCCTTAACATTGCATCATATTTTATTTTTTACTTTTTTTATCCTGCTAATAATTCCAGCCTCTCTCTTAGTGTTTACAAAAATAAATTCAATTAGAGAAAGGTAATATTTTTCTTTACATATTGTTAAATTGTTCCAAATGTTAAAATTGTTAAAATGTTGAATCCTTTATTGTATATGTACAAATGTTCCTGCAGTATGCAATCCAGAATCTTCATGAGTACTAATAAGAAAACCCAGCAACCAGCAGAGTTAGTGCCATGTTCCCCTCTGCATCACATCCCTTTGAGGGATACCAGGAGGTCTAGACTAACATTATTATTTTAGTATGTCATAAGAATTTCAAGGGTTTTTATGTTAGATGTATTTCAAGAAGGCAAAGGAAATAAGCTTTCAATAGGTGTGAAAATTTCCAGCAAACTGTCGTTGATTCAAGAGAATACAAATAAGTATTTAATACTTTTTTAAAAAGATGAGCTACAAAAACATTCAACAGATAGACCTTTAGGTATTCCATAGCAGGTGCTTTTTTTCCTCCCTTACTCTTTTATATTTGTTTCACTTTTTTTTTTTTTCTCCTTGGTGAGAATATTTGTTTTCAGTTCAAACAGGAGTTACCTGATGTGTGATAGTAAAACATCAGCTGAAGTTCATGCACTGCTAGGATACAATAAGTTCTTGGCAAGGGCTAAGTGGTGAGGAAATCTCTCTGACTTAAGCTTTTCCTTAAATTCTACCTCACTTGAAAGGCACAGTGACATATTTCACCAAGAAAGGCTGCATTCTCCTTCCGGGGGCTGTGCAACTGCTTACTGGGAGGAACTGACAGCATAACTGGATATAAAAAGAGGAAATGGAATGTTTCTTCTGGGTGGCGATTATCTCACTGGCTAGGATTGTAACCAAGCAGTGGGTGTGAGGAGCAGTGAAAGGAAAAACTACTCTCAGCTCATGAGAAGAAATTACTTTGTGTTAACTGACCTACAAGACCAGAGCTGGCTTATCCTGAGTGTACAAAAAATAATGTGTGTTACATTATTTGTCAGTCAACACCTGATGACTGAAATTCTGGCCAGCTTTGTGAGGTATTTTTAATGTGAAAGTAGAGTAACCAGTTCCTTAAAAGTCTCAGGAGCAGCCCATCAGCAGGTGCTATATAAGAAGACAGCTTTATTGTGTATCTCATGTTCCTGTATATGTAAATGTCTATGTTTGGCTCTTTCGCTCAAGTTCACTAACAGACATTTCCCCCAGGGCGTGTCTGCACACTGTGTCACAACAGTTTGACTTGAGGTATCATTTTAAAGTAATGAATTGGAAACGTACTATTTCAACCTACCTTATATCACTTGGAAACTAATGTAGCTTGAACTGAATGTGGTGTTCTAAGATTCAAGTAAGTGTTCCAAAGTTGAAAATTCACTGTGGTTTGTCAGCATCAATTTCATTTAACTGGTGGAATTCAATATGTCCTAATTTTTATCCATCTTACAAGTACGTGAACTTAATGGAATTTAGACAGCTGGAAATTTTTTTTGTGTATTAGTTCAAAGGGAAGATTTATAATTTCCTATCTCTTCACTTTGCCCCCTAGAATAAAAGCTTGAATCTAGCTGAAAAGTTCTGCTCATGGTATGGTGATAAATGACAGGGTCTGAAATTGTTAGTGAGATCTTTAATTTGAAATTAGTCTACCTCTGGCAGCACTTTCCAGAAAAATCACTGGCAACAAGGGCAAAACATATATCTTTTAATGAATCTGACAGTGGAACAATGTCATATTTTTGCAAGCATAGCAAAATTATTTATTTTACTCCTCTTTAAGCTAATTATCCTAGTGACTACAAGGAATTTTTTGCTTTTCTAGTTTATCATGCAAGACTGTTTTGCAGTGGCTGCTTCTTCAAAATCAACCTTCAAACTCCTACCCTCATATTGGTTGTAATGGCCACAGAGGTTTTCCAGCACATTGACTGACAGCCAGTGAGGATTGCTAAAATATATGGCTAAAATTTACAGAGCTAATTTCCTAAATCTACACCCAATCTACAGGGCTTGGTTCCTGGGGAATTAGATGGGAAATCAGGTGAGATACCCTCAAAGGGACATTAATCTGAGGATGCTTAGGCTTGAATGAAGGTATATGAAGTAGAAGGATTTTGTTCTTACCTCTTCTGTTATGGACTGTTTCTATTTTTGGGAGGTCCAAAACTCTTATTATTGAGCAAGCCTTCACATCCTATTCCTGGGTGGGGCAGTGACCGTTCCCCACTATTTTACGGGTGAGGTAACTGCGAGGTTGTGTAAGGTCGTGTCAGGCAGGGCTGTGAATAGAAGCCCTGGAGCTCCACAGAGCAGTGCCAAGTCGCAGTCACTTAGCCACACAGCCTTCCAGGATGAATCTGATGAGTCCATGCTTGTCTGTCAGTATCCAGACCCAGAGTGGCTGGATCTCACAGCCCTCTCAGGGCCAAGGCTGGACCTTGACAGGCAGTTTGCCACTGCAGTTTGTTGTTGGTGCAAGGTATGGTGCTTGCTCTTCAATTTGAGCACTTTTCCTGTGCAAGGGCTGATCCACTTACAGGACAGCAACCTACTTATGTTACCAATTTAATTATTTAATTTAGAAGGAAGAGATCTGAATACATTGGCCCACACATGTAGGAGAAAAAAAATAGGACCTGACTGTATAATTAAATACTGGATCATAACTCAGTTACTCAAGGAAGCAGAGCTGTGATTGGCATTTCCTAAGTTTCAAGTGCTTGATTTAGCAACTTTAATGTGCTTTCAACACATTTAAATTTTTATATTTTATTTCTGTCTTAGTGAAGATCATATAGAAACTAATTTTCAAGATTATACTGCAAGTGAATCAGATGTTGTCCTTAAAGGATTTACTGCTTCTAGCTCACAGTTCAGTTAAATGGAATAGCCATATAGGAAAAGATTTGAGTATTGCACTTCATTGTGACTGACATTGTGTCAGTCAGACAGCAATATGTGAAGGATTTCTCTCATTTGACTACATGATGGAGGTCTGGGATATTGGAATCTCCAGGAGGCCAGAACATGATTAAATAAGTGAAGCTTTCCAGAAATTGAGCTTCATTCTCAAAACGTGCAACTTCAGCATATATCTGCTGCCTCAGGGCTAATAGTGAGCTTTCTGTACAAAGACAATCAGTGTTTATAGAGTTCAGATGCTCTTTGTTACAAATGACAGTTTTCAGCAGCAAGCCAAGCAAGCACGTGAAGCTGATGAAACAAACACAAAAATCACACTACTTCATGCACATGAACTGAGTCTTTGATACAAAACACATGGGCTTTAATCAGAGTACATGTCTTCAGGGCATTTTTAAACACAGAACTTCAAAATTAGATTTGGGATCTACGAGAAATCAGGAAATATTACTCATTTAGAAATCATGTTACAGATATATTAACTTAGGTGGCCGTAATGAAATCCCTGATCTGATTCTTTCACATTACAGGATAGTGCTATTGAGTTTGGTGGCCCTAATATGCACATTTATGTTTTTCCTCCTTTCTTATTTCCTTTTGACCAACATCTTGACTCATTTTTAGGTGCAGCAAGTTGCTGTCTCTGATTTTTAAATATATTTTTATTTTAAATGAAATAGATTTTCAACATCTAGCTTGAATTATAAATAATTTTTCTTTATGTGTTTCTTTATAGTGACTATAGGGATGAGATGCTGTTTGTAGCTGGAAGAATCAGCCTAGATATTTTCAGGGATTTGTGGTACAGAAAGCCACTAACTCTATTACAACAGTGGTCTTTGATTATATGAGTGATTCCTTATAATAATCTAGATCTTCATTAGAAATTTATAATTCACTGAGAAAAGGGGAAAAATAGGTATTTCAGAGTTTTGTTTTCTAGTTAAGGAGAGGTAGAGTAGAAAACAACAAACACAGATCAGGAGATAGTTATGAGAATGTTTTGATCTTCAGAATAATTTCATTGGCATTTCAGACATTTCTTCTATCTGATTTTCAGAGTGAATAGATTTTTAAGGCTAGAAGTCAATGTGATTTTGACTGATATTCTGCATGTAAGGGCAATAGCAATTCTTCAGAATAAAATGCAAAAGTTTATATCTTTTCTCTAGACTTCCTGAAAACATCCTCAAAAAAGTTTTAGGAGGTGAATGAATGCTTTCATTTGCTTTCCCCTTGTGTAGAATTTAAGTTTTCATTATTACCAAGTGATTTTTATTGCTATTTTTGTGGTTGTTACTTTGACAACAGTGAAATAAAGACTGATCTGGGACAGTAATTTATTTCTCTGAAAGCTGTGGGGAAAGCCTTTTGTTGTTCTTTTTGTGAAAAACAAGATTGCAGTTAGCAATGAGAATTTCTGTTAATTTTTGTAAACTAAATACTTCAGCTGAAGTTCTCACTCAGGTCTCAGGATAATTTCAAAACACCGAAGTCTGTAGCATTTCTTGATGATATTCTGCACATCAGATGATGATTTAAACAAGTCTTAAACTAGTATAACTAAAAAAACCCATCCTAGCAGCTGTTCAATAGATGCTAGGGC
The DNA here is from genome assembly GCA_013400435.1 of Pycnonotus jocosus. Taxonomy (NCBI): domain Eukaryota; kingdom Metazoa; phylum Chordata; class Aves; order Passeriformes; family Pycnonotidae; genus Pycnonotus; species Pycnonotus jocosus. The sequence goes on along the minus strand of VWYP01027336.1, from coordinate 109,680 downwards.
AAGCCCATTATAAAATGTACTATGGTATGTCGTAAGGGTTAGGATACCAGTACATTCTAATTTTAGTACCATTGACTCAGTCACTTGAGTTCAAAAAATAAGCAGGGAACATCTGTTTATTGAAAGGATTTCCTCTACATTAATTTTTCTCTCTATTCCATCCTTTATAAAGTACTTCCAAAATTTTTAACTGATTCTTCTCAGAGTATGATCCAATTTATTTTCCAATATTCTGACACTGCATTAATTTTATTTTCTTATTAATAGCTGATGTTATGAAAATGTAATCAGTGTTTGATGTTTCTTCAATTTTTTAATTATTTGGAGTGTTGCTTTTGCTATGTTTTTTGAGTTTTAAGGGTGTTCAAGATCCCTCCATAAAGCTACTGTACCAAAGATTGTACTGGTGGAATTGCCAAAACAAATAGCAGTTTAACTGCCATCCGTGACTCTGGTCCAATATCTCTGTCAGAATATTTAACAGCTATTCAGCCAAATACTTGTAGAGCAGCTGTAGCCCTAGTCAGACTGAGTCTTATTCTGTCCTTCCTTTTAGCCTTGCCATATGATTCATCTTTCTTCTTTTAGAATAGTAGTCTATTTATATATTGCACAAGAAAGCAATAGCAAATGAAAGGTAAACACTTGCATATTAGCGTGATACAATTCTATACAGTTAAAGAAATCTAAGTATTTTCCAGAATGGACATGCTTGACATATGCTGTGAAGAAAGAAGAGGGGCAATCACATGACATGGGTATGACTTTCTGATAATGCTAGTGAGACAACTACTCCACAAAAATGCAGGAACTTCACTTTGTTTTCTGAGGAAGTTCAAGAGCTTTTGCTTTTGTATCACTATATTTTTTTTTCTTCTCTGAACATCTCTTCCCAGAGGCCACCCAGCTCTAGCTGTGTTACTGAGTAAGGCTCTGACCATGTGTTAGCCAGTATGTTTATTTTTCATAGGATAAGGTGACTTATTTTAATTTTTCCCCCCAACCTCCTTTGCTGTATAACCACAGAGGCCAGGAGAAAGAGATATCAAATATTTGCCAAATAATTTAGATCCTAGTCTGCACTCTTTTAGAATCCTGCTCTTGATCTTGTTGGGGTTTTGTTGCTGTGTTCAAGTCTACAAGTACAAAGCAGGTTGCAGGATCTGATCTGTGTTAGCGATTTTCTCCTGTAAGAGCCATCCTTATTTAATATTGACCCCTTACAAATAACTGACTGTAAGCTAATAGTAAACTCTCCTCACCTCCCATAACCTATGGTAAGATGAATAAACAGTCATCATAATCCAATGCAAAACTGAGAGTGTGAAAGTCACTGAGAAAGAAATATTGCACTGGTGCTACCAAGTGTGATTCATATTTCTGATCTCAGTCCAGCTACTACTGGGCAGGTGTCCACATCACAACCCTGACATAACTGGCACAATCTGTCCCACCTTTGCTGGAAGCCTGTACTAAAAATAAACGAAAAATCCCCCAAAAATAAATAAAACCAGCTTGGTTTGTTGTCGTGATTGAACTAACTCTAGCCAATAAGGATTGTAGTTGACAGGTTCAAGTCCTTTAAGACAGTCCTTTACTTTGCAGTGTAATGGGGAGAGCTCAGGAAGAAAAACAGTTTAGATTTGTTTGTTTTGTTAAATTATCACATGTTCTACTAGACTAGCTGCTTTGTTTCTTAATCACTGCAATGCAAAATAGACTTTCTGTATTTCCAGGATATAAATTTTTCTTATTGCCAACCCACTACTATTTTCAAGGATTCTACTGGCATTGAGGCATCTCAAGTGTAAAAGATAAGATGTGGAGGTGTTTTCAGGATCCCAATACTACTGTCCATGTATGCAATATAGAACTTCTTCAAACAGATTACATGGAATGCTGTCTTTGATAGACAATGACTTTTAACTTCGTGTTTACCTTTTAGATGATGCTTCCCCTGAAACCTTCTCTTTGGCATTTCCAGAACTAGATCAGCAGCTTCAGGTAAACTTTTCTTCCCTTATGAAAGTTCTACTTCACATTCACTGTATTTATTTTTATAAAAAGCCTCTAGTTGTTACACTATTGTGGAAGCTTTTAGTGGTGCTTTTCTAGCCTATTAACATTTAATAAGATTGTATATATTCGTAGAAGAAAACGTCTTTTCAAAATCTACAGAAAATTTTTAGTCCAACTGCAGAGAAATTACTATTTTAACAATCTTTCCTGCTATTAAGATTTTCTATCCAATTCCTGCAGTGCTGCTGCACTGCAATGAAGAGAATTCCTGTTCAATTGATGGTAGAAGGAATGAGATGGGCATTATACATTCTAAGGCCTGCCGGCTGTGCTATGACTGATACCAGTTTTCTCAGAAGCATTCCAAGAGAATCCTTTAGTGACCAATCTGGTTTGGCTGCACAGGATGATGGGCCCCCAGTATACTGGACAGTGAGCAGTTGATGGTAACTCCATGGTTCACCGGGCACAAAGCCAGCTCTGCATCCAGGGATTATTTCTCTTTCCTCTGTAGTGGTTCTGGAGTGTTTGCTGGCTTTTGTAGACTGCTTCAGATCATCTGTTTTCCCAGGAGCATTTAGGCTTCCTCTGATATTTCACTATGAAGGCAGTTGTTTCCTGACTGTAAATTGAGACAGGCATTAGTAGACCATTCGTTGTCCAATAATGTCATCTTTCCTGTACCCATCAACTCATGAGACAACATGGGAGGGCTGCTGGCTTCAAGGCCTGACACTTCTGTCCTGCTGCTCTCACCAAAAGGATGATTGAGAAAGGAATGGAGGATGACAGAGACTCTTCTTGCTCTATCCTTCTCATCCTGAGGATATGGGCAGGTTCTTTAAGCATAAGTAAGAATTAATAACAGCTTAAGGTTTGGGACAAAAGGAGCCGGGTAGTATGCTAACCTCTATATATCACTAATCTTCCGGGGCAGCAAACATGACTGGTATTTTTTTTCCTTAGAAGAATTCAATTTGAGAAAAGCAATCATGTTTCATGGCTGAAGCACTGAATTGAAAGTAAAGAACCTGAATTTTGTTTCCAACTCTCTCAGTGACACATTGCCTAATTCTGGAGTTGCTTCATCCCTCTGTTCATCTCTGAAATTATGTTAATAATTTTTACCTTTTTTGTTAAAGAGCATTAAGACCAGTGGGTGAGGTTTGCTCTAAAAGAACAAAGTATGATTATTGTTGCTGCTGTTGATACATAAAAACAAAATTACTAGTGGTACATGTAAGTACTCTGCAGGACAAGGGATGATTTTTTTATTAGGACTTTTATGACTTTTGCATTTCTGGAACCTATAATATAATCTAAATATGGAATTTCATGATAGGCTGAAAATGCTCCTCTGGGAGCATTCAAGTGTGCTGGATGGATAATAGCCCTTCAGTAAAAGTTTTTAAGTACACACTAGCACAATCCCACTAAGTGTACCCAATTGGTCTGTTAAGTACTTGACATTTGTTTCAAGAAAACCTTCCTTTATTATCATGGTCTCAATATGATAACAAATTCAAAGAAACAATCAAAGGCTTTGATTCATGTAATACTCTTTTTATTATCCTTCATAAACTCTCTTGGTAATATCCTTGGGTAGCTGAAAGGATAACTTGCAAGAACTACTTGTCTGACTCAGCCACTTAAAAGTATAAAATTTATGGTAGTACCTAATCTTCTAGCTTTTCAAGCTTATGTACATATTTATATTTTGATGTCTTTGTGTTCATCCAGGGACAGTGAAGTCAATACAGGGTTCTGAGCTGTTGCAGAGGTAACATTGCACTCAAATTTAGCAATAAAACTTGAATTTCCTTGCTTTTGTCAATCTGGATCACAGCTTCATGTGATAACTATTTAATGTAATCACAATAATTTTAATCTGCTTTAAAATTTCAAACAAGCAATAACTGTTACACAGTTATTGTTTACCTTGTTATGTTTCTTCTTAATTGTGGATTTTTGAATTACTACAATCCAGCTAGGGTTTGTCAGAACTGTATGGCATGTGCTTGCAATTCATGCCAGCTTTGAAACAGGTAGCTCCTGTATTACAGAAACAAGTAAAATGGGCTTCACCAGGACCTGCAGAAGTAGTGAATGGTGGTGTCCCTTGTCATTCCATCCATGCTTTTTTCTGTCCCAAAGGGTGCTAATAGAGAGGATACACATGAAGTGTTGTGTAAATGAACCTTTTAATTAACTGTGGCAAGAGCAGCCTGAAATGCTTGAATTTGTAAGAATGCTGGTACCTGCATTCACAATAAAAATATCATATCTTAGAGCCACAAGATTTTCATCAGTGTGCCATAAATACAGTCAAAACTGTTAGAATTTTATTTAAAGAAGGAAATGATAAATGCAAGTTATGTGGCTATAGACACCTTAAAAAGTAAAAACTTAATAAAAAGTAAAACGTAATAACTTTACAGATTTCAAGCATACAAAGGAAAATTTTGAAACCTCTTTTAAAAACAAACAAACAAAAAACCTAAATTAGCTGATCTTTAAGCTGGATTTTGAAAGCAGCTTGAAAGCTATGTGTGTAAGTTCAGCAAGTCACTACGAAAATTAGAGCCTTAGAATTCTGTGCATGCAGGCAGCAGACCACAGCCTGAGTACCAAGCAATTTGCACCTCTGTTTTAGATTTCAAGCCCTTGTCCTCCTATGTTAGGCCTTGGCAGAGAACTTGGCTATTTGAGCAGAATTACCTAGTGGTCCCACTTTTCCTCCCACAATCCTTCCATACCTGTTCCCTGGGCAGCAGTATCAGATGGCACAGCAAAGTTCAGTGCAGCCTCCCCTTGGCAGGGTAACAAACTCTGCTGTCCAAGCACCCAGCTGTACAGAGGTGGAGGTGGGATTGCCTGGAGAGAAGGTCTATCTAGGAGACTTAGCAAAAAAGCTAATTATAAGGACTCTTACTAAAGGGATGTTCTAGTTGCAGCTTCTTTCTGAAGAATAAAAATGATCAGTCTCTGTGTTCTGATGTACTAGCTAGCTTCAGACTAACATGTTTTATTTTCAAATTACTTTTTTGAATGTTACATTTTCCTACATTTTCCAAGAAGGAATTTTTAAGAAAATAACTCAGCTACTCTAAATCAAAATGTGTGGTCAACCAGACATGAAAGCCCTGCGTATGAGAACAGATCAGTTTAAGCTATATTTACAGCTTTATTAAAAAAAAAAAAAAAAACAACCTCACACAACACTAAAATAATGTCCTGCTAGGTTATCAGTGAAACAAAACTCATATTAATAAACTTCTTGCTTTCAATTCCTTTTGTCTGCAGTATTGGAAATTATTCTCTTCCCACTGACGAGCAATACCTGCTTATTTGGGCTTTGGTGTTTTTCCCCCACTCCCGTGTGTGTGCCATGGGGTGGGCAGCTCAGCAAGGGTAGGCTGGTTTCATCTGTCACTGGGAAACTTTAACCTTTGCTTTGTGTAAAAGCTGGACCGGTCCTTGGAAGGCACTTCCTTGATTAACTGCATAGTGACCCCTCTGACAGACACTTTGCTACAAGTTATCTGCTGTATTTAGAAACATACATCAGCATCCAAGGCCTGGTTGTTCAGGTCACTGAATGGAGTGGAGGATGTCTAGTGTTAAGTGCCTGCATTGCTATGCCCTGTGCTTTGCCTGTCCTGTTCCAACACTTCCTGTGACTTGCTCAGTTCATCTCTCTGTTCTCCATCTAAGTCTTTATTCCAGCTGTGAGCTTGGTCCTGAAGAGGGAAGAATACACATCTGTAATTCTTTATCTTTCAAAACCAGGTTGGATGGAGCTCTGAGCAACTTGGTCTAGTGGAAGGTGTTCCTGGCAGGGGGTTGGAATGAAGTGATCTTTAAAGTCCTTTCCAACATAAAACAATTCAATGGTTCTGTGATCTCTTCTCATGAAATTGTGAGCTTGAGAGTCATTTATGTCACATTTTGTATTACAAATCTGTGTAGTTAGATGACTATAAAATTGCTGCAACAGAGAAAAAGCACCAACCATTTATAGCATCAGTTCTTTAGGTCAAAGGATAGTTTTTCTTGCTTTAGTGAAGAATTCTCATATAAAAGAAGTAATGAAAATGTTGTGAAAGGGGCAGTGTGTTGTGTGTGATACAAGCATTTAGCAGAACCCTTGTTTACTCTGGAACTTTAATTGCTTCTACTGAATGCCAGGATTCTTGTTAGACACATAAATTTATTTTAGAAAGTTTAAAAACATTCTGTGTTTTTAAAGAGGATGCTGGAATTTTTTTAAGCTATGTATTGACTTCCATGAGAGTTCCTAGAGCACTGTGTTGCTCTATAATTAGGTTTGATTGCCTATGAACTTGATATGTCTCGTGTAATGCTGCTGTGATAACTTTGGTCTTAGATTATGTAAGACCATTTTATGCATGTATGTTAACATGTGTGCATGTTCACCAAGTGAGAGCAAAATGTTAAGGTTAGAAAAGAATGGAAAATCTCCCAGGAAGGAGAGCAAAACTCACAATTCCTCTCATCCAGGTGACCTGAATTCTTCGGAGCAAAGAGAACTGTTTACTTTCATAGTAAAACTGAATTAGGCTAGATCTATCCTAAGATGGGTATCTGGAACTGGTGGAAGAGTTCCAGTTGCACAACAAAAAGTACCTGCAATGTGCTATTTTTTCTTGGCACAATGTGGTTTTTTCCATCACAGAAGAGTGCACAGGGCCATATAATGAACATAGGCCACATTCAAAATATTGGCATTGGATTTTCCAGTTTTCTGGAAGAGTTCTGATGAAAGTTACCAAATTTACAAAAAGCAAGACCCCTCTCTTTAATTAGATCAATGCTGAAGACTTCTAGACAAGTTCACGTGAGCTGGGAAAACTGCCTGATACAATTTTTTCTAGAAATTTCAGCTTTTTCAGGAGAAAGTTTTAATTTTTTTAAGTATTAATTTTTTTATAACAGTTAAACAAACACATAAATGCAAAGAAATTATGGTTAATTACAAAATCAAGTGTTTTAAAGTTTTTGAACAGTTGAGTGGCACTGTCAACTATAGAGCTTTTATGGATATGGAATGCTGATTTTGATATGGCAAGGCAAAAGAACTTGTCATGTGAGTGAAGCAAAAAACCACCTTTCATTCTGTGTCACTGCATCAAAGATTTTGTTTAGAAAAACTCATTCAACTTGCCTTAAAAAGCAGACAGAGAGGAGAACACCCAGATGATTAGATGAATGGAGCACCTCTCCTACAAGGGAAGCAGGTCCCTTCCAACCTAAACTGTTCTGTGATTTTCTGTTTCTTCATGAGCTGCTTTTGCATGTCATCTTCCAACATCTTTCATACCTGGATTCTGAACAAAAGTCTAAATAAACAATGCAGATGTCTTGTAAAGATCTACATATATATGTGCAGTTACAAGGTGATCTGTAAAAGGATCTCTTAGTGTCTACCTGCTGAATTCTGTAGAACATTTGTCAATGTTACAGTGAGTTAATCAACAAATTCAAGGATAAATCAGACCTTGTTGAAAATCAGGCACAATAGGACAGACCACCAGTATAATTTGTAGCTGTAGTTTTTGTGCTAGCTTTGGGAACAAAATCAGAGATGCTGCATGTACATATTTTACCAGCACAGGAAAATGAGGGTAGATGACACTGAAGCCTGAAATAAACAGGGCTAAAAGTAGCAACTGTTGCCATTAAATGTAACTTACTTTGGCAGGTATATTTTTTGCTTGTCTAGCAGGTATGCTTTTATTTCTATTAATTGATGGACAGGCAAGGTACTTCATGAAGTAGCAAGCTCAGGCTGTCCTAAGAGGAAGTTAAAGTACAGCTGTTTACTTCTGAGAAAAACAAAAACAAAAACAAAAACAAAAAAACCCCAAACACAAACATACTGACAATTAACTTTATTAGGGCCTTCTGAAATTAGTCACCTCAGTAAATTAGCAATCTCTTAACATAAAAATATTATACAGACTTCATGGAATGCCATTGGGTATTCTGTACTGCAGTATCTGTAGTACGTCCCATTGTCTGGCCACAGACATTTTAAAAAGTCCTATCCAGGTTGAATGGAGATTTGTATCTCTCCTTTTCCCATGTTATTGCAGTAGAAGGTGTTTGCTAAATAAGCCTGTTTCATATCCTGCTGACCAGAAATTACTCATGGATGCTGTAGATACCATCTCTGGAGCCTTTCTTAGAAGTTTCCAAATTACAGAGGAGCAAACCAAATTCTCCAGTTCTGGCTGCCCCATCCCTGGAAGTCTTCAAGGCCAGGTTGTACAGGGCTTGGAGCAACTTAGTCTAGTGGAAAGTGTCCCTGCCCATGGCGAAGGGGCTAGAACTAGATGCTTTTGAATGTCCTTTCCAGCCCAAACCACTCTATGATATTCCAATTATATTCTAGCTACTCATTTGAAAACATAACCACATTTATGTTTTAAAGAAAAATATGCTAATAATTTAAAAGATTCTTGATATGGTGCTTACTACCATCAGACAATTTGAAAAGAATTTTATGAGCAGAAATTAGTGAACAGATTGTATAATTTGTTTTAAGTTTAATTTAAGGGCTGAAATATCAGTGTAAGAAAAAATGTCATTGAAGAGGAAACAATAATAGGAAGGGGTTTAAAAGTCAGCAACTGGTTCTAAGTGAGACTTAGATACTAAGTTTCAGCATGACTAGATAATTTTTAGCTCTCTATATATATCTTTTGAGTGGGAAGCTGTAATATAGAAACTGAACACTGTTTTATTTTTTAAACTGCTTTAAACCAGCTAGATTAGCAGAAACTAAATTGGAATCAAATCCAAGGTGTTTTTTGCTTTGTTTTGTTGTGTTTTTCTTTTGAAGTATCAGTGTTTGGGGACTTTCCCCTTGATACTGTTTGAAATTGTTTTATTGTGACACACTTGTTGGTGGCTGATCTCTGGTAGATAGCAGAGATGCTGCTTTGGCTCATCCATGCATTCTTGGATTAGAGCACTGAGACGTCTATATTCAGTCTTGCTAAATTTGTGCTTATTATTTGGGTGGCTATACGAATGGTGCTATTGCTCATCCACATTGAAATGCAATTAAAAGCCCTTTTCTAGGGATTAGATTCATCAACTATTGGGCTACCCTTTGCCTGGCTTCCCAAAATCTCCAAGATCAGGGAGAATGAAACAATGTGCTGTGAAACAATTCTGCTGCAGCAGTTTTACATTTAGAACATGAAATACAAGTGTCTGTGTTAAAACTTCAGTGAGGAATCACATACCAGCTACAAGTACATGCAAGCTCCATACTTTACTTACATCTGTGCTTTGGGTTATGTCTGAAGCCGGCTTACATTGTCTCCTGAACAAAAATGTTTTCAATCTAAATTTCCAGTTTAGATAAAATGAAGGATTACAAGATCATAAATAGGAACTAGGAACATTTTGACTACTTGTGTTTTTCTTTTCCTAATAATGTCATTAAGGGAATATTATACTGCACAGAAGAGTCACGGTAGGACAGCAAGAAATGCAAAATAATCTACTATTACTGAGAAACAAAATTGGATGTTATTTAGCTGGGCAGTAAAGGAACTATTTTAAGTGTGTCCTTTTACTTCAAACAGGTGGCTCAAGCATGCTGTTTGGAGTTCATTTACAGTCCATAGATTCATGGCTAATAACTTAAAAATACTTCCTGAAAGTATTATAACCAAAATATGACAGACAAGCCTGAAGCATAAATTGAGATGCATTCTTTTTTAAGGAGCAAAAAGCACCTACATTCGACCAAAATGTGTTTTCAAGAATTTTGATGAAATTCACATAAGGAGTCATAGGACAGCTCGGTTTTATTTGCCATATTTATTAGATTCACTGTGCATTGAAAAAAAGTTGATCTTGCTGCAATGATGTCAGTTCCTGGTAGTGTAAGGATGAATGTGATAGGTCTGACCAATGCACCAGCTTTAGCATTTACATATCACTCCAGCTGAAAAAGAGGGAGGTAAGGGAGAAATCCTTCTTTGAAAAATCTTCAGGGATATTTGTCAAAGCTGACAAGAAGAGTTCTGAAAAATCTCACAATGTCTGAAGTTTTACACATATTCTTATGCAGGGAACAGTTTTGGGTTTTTTCCTTTCATGAAAGGCCATCACTAGGAATAGTTGGCCATATACTGCAGTAAAGGAAAAAAATCTTTAGGTATTCTCACAGGAATTTAGATAAATATTGTATAATTTGAAGTATGTGGGGATTTAATTGATATTTCATTCAAAAAACAGTGGGGTTTTTTTTTCTTCTTTTTTTTTTCTTTTTTTCTTAAAGCCTCTGCCTCCTTGTCATGACTCTAAGGAATCTATGCAGGTGTATAAACAGCACTGCAAAATAGCAGAAGAGTACCATGAGGTCAAGAAAGAAATTGCCCTGCTGGAAGAAAGAAAGTAAGTAACTTTCACAAAGGATTTACTTACTTATATTCTCTTTGTTAAACCCTGTTTGAAATGTGAAGGTTTAACATTGTATTTTCTAACCTTATATATGTACATATACACTTATATATGTATATACTTATTTAAACATATATTATAATTGTGGGCTTCCAGTATTTGGAGGAAGCCTACAGGAAGGATGCAGAGAGACTATTTATAAGGGTCTGGAGTGACAGGACAAGGGGAATGGCTTCAAATTGACAGAGGGCAGGGTTGGATGGGATGCTGGGAAGAAATTATTCCCCGTGAGGGTGATGAGGCTTTGGTACAGGCTGCCCAGAAAAGCTGTGGCTGTGCCATCCCTGGAAGTGTTCAAAGCCAGGTTGGATGGGGCTTGGAGCAACCTGGATTATCTTTGGGATCCCTTCTAACCCAAGCCATTCTATGATCCTGTGATTTCATGCCTCTGCCTGATGGTCACAGGAGAGCACAAGCTGGCCATTGCTCTACAGGATCAACTGAGGCCACTAAGGGCTGTCACAGTTTTGGGCCCTCAGCTTTGTGGATGTCCCTTAAAATCTTCACTGACAGCCTCCAGGTCACATAACAATCCATTTCAGCTGGTGCAGGTTCCTTTTCAAATTTAGTTTTTTCAATAAAAGTTGCACACTTTAATGAATATCAAAATGCATCCTCATTTAGGCTTAGAATACATAACAATATTAGTAAACATGTTTCTGTGAGGTGCTTTGCTTTTGTGTACACTGGTTCAATATGCATTGGCATGTCAGGTGTTCATATCCAAAGTGAATAAGCTGGAGATTTTTTTTCTTGTCTATGGCCTGTACTCATATCCCTGTCGTCTTTTGCCTGACTGTTAAATGGCAAAGTGCACTCTGTGTCTGTTGGTCCCTTTCCACAAGAAACCTGAAAAAGAAATTCAGAGAGAGGAAGGAAAGTGAGTAGTGAAATCTCTGCCCAGCTGACCTTGCAGTTTAGCAAGTTTGCATCCATGGGAATCTTCAGCTGCAGAAGCAAGATGATGGGAGGGAAATGGTTGAAATCCTATAGTCTTACATGACAGCCAAAGAATCCAAACTATGCAGGGTAAGAAAGTGAGATGTCTTTATCTGGGTTGATGGCTATAGGCACAATATAGTTTCTTTTTGCCTAAAGTGTCAAAATTAGTTGAAGTTTCCTACTGCAAATCCCCTTCCACTGAAAGATCTGTGTGGAACTCAGATCCTGACGGACTGGAACAAAAGCTGAAAAAGATGTCCAATGTTATGGGAAAATGCATTTTGCATTTGATTCATATTTTCAGCATTTGCATTTTCTTCACTGTTAATTGAACTTGGCCAAGCAAAAATAACTGTTTTTTTAAAAAAAGATTAGAATATAAGTAATTTTTAAAAATTCACAATGATTTTTCAAATTTGGTTGTCTGATACAAGCTGCTTACATATATATTTAGTGATCAATTCAGTGGAGGCCATGTGGCTTTGTCTACTCTGAAAATCCAAGTATATAAAATATAAAATACTGAATGACTGTTTAAGTGCTTGACTTTAGTTGTATAAACACCAAAGGTAGCCTTCAATCATTTGGGTTTTAGAGTCTACTAATATAAATCCGTGATTATTATTTTTGGCACAATCCTGAATCAGTTATGCCTATTTATGAAAAATGCTTGGAGCCTATGAAAATGAGACATTCACATATTTTTTTGCACCATCTGGAATAAAAAAAAAATGCTGTTTGAATGCAATTTTTAAATCAATAAGTCTGTGGTACTAGCTAAATTAGAAATGGTTTGCTTCTTGAGAATGGCAGGTACGTGCACAAAATTGTTTACCTGAACTCACAACTATCCTAATCAACCTCTGAGCCCAGAGGTCAGCCTCTCAGTGGTGCTTATCCTGCATGAATTAAAGGGCTTCAGGCTGGCATTCTCCTTCATTCCACCAATGGATGTCAACAGTGGAACAATGTCAAGAAGCTTCCACCACTGCTATCTTTGCTGAACCTGTTCTGGGAATTCCATGCCCCAGTAAACATATGTTATGAGTGGCTGTATAAGGCAACAAATGGAATTCCATTATTGAGACTCATATGTACTTTCTAATTACGTATTTGCTGCCTTGTGTTCACATGCTGTATAGCTGTGAAATGCCTAAACATGACAAATATCAGGGCAGCACCTTTCACACCTCTCATGTATCTTAATCTGAAAAAGTGATCCTACAGCACTGGGATCAAAGATTTCATTTCCTAAAAGCTGGTGCACTCTGGTTGCCTGATTTCGAGGTTTAACAAGCTGCAAGTGCCAACTGAAGATATTTTTTCTGCAGATGTGGACTGTTCATGACTCTTTCCTCCAGGCAGATTATCCATTTTGTAGTATTTTGGAGCAGGTCTCATGAGACTGCCTTCCCCCATTGCGTATCTTTCTTTTCTGTAGCAGTGTTTATTAAACTCTGGTTTTTTAAACCCTTCAAACACCAATTACTACATGAAATTTGGTTGAAATTGAAAGGTGGATTAGAAAGTTATTAGGACACATGTAACTTTACACACATGTAAGTAAACAAACCTGAACATGACGGCCTTGATTTTTATCTAAAACTACATAGAAAGGGAGTATAAGTGTGGAGGGAAAGGAGTAAGCGATAAGTTAAAGAGAGTTTTGCTCTTGTGTTCACTGACTTATGTCTAAAAACATTCTCAGCACTTAGAGAGTCAAAAGTAGTTTAGGGGCTAGCATATTCTGAATGAAGAGTGGATTATAATGGCTGGGGTAACATGCATGTTTTGCATTGTGTGTGTACATACATGTGTATATATATATATTTATATATACACATGTGTATATACTTATATATGTATATACTCATATATGCACCTTATAATTGTGGACTTTTGCTACCTGAAAGGAGCCTGCAAGAAAGATGGAGAGAGACATGTACACAGGCATGTAGAGATAAGACAAGGCAGAATGGTTTTAAAATGATAGAGAGTAGGTTTGGACTGGATATTAAGAAGAAATTCTTCCCTGTGAGGATGTTGGAGCACTGGAAATGGTTTCCTAGACAGCCCTGGCTGCCTCATTGCCCAATTGGAAGCACTGAGTATTCCATTTTTAAATGGAAAGAATGCTTTAACTTGTCTAAAAAGTCTGGTGAGATGCACAAGCCTTTAGCCTCCAATTATAATCAAATTGAAAACATGGAGTTTGCAGTTTTCTAAAATTTGCCCCTGCTGTGGGTGTCATCTTCTACATTTGAATTTGAATGTGTGGAAACAAAGATTCCCTGTTGTCTACTACACCTGCTATCTATTGTCTGTTTCTCTTAAATACTATTTTGATAAAATGGACAATGATCGAATTGCATCCCTTGTAATGAGAACAAAGAGCTTTTATAGTGTTTTTCAGTGTACATTTTTACAAAGGCTGTGTATTTTACCCATCACAAGTGCTGTTGGATGGTACCCTTGCCAGTGCTCCCAACTTCTCTCCACAGATCAATTCACCTGTGTCATTCCAATGACAAGTCTCACCTGGCAGTTTCTGTACCTGTGGTGCCTGCTGATAGTACACACAGAGTGCTGAAGGTTTTGACTGATGGGAAAAAAGCAGAAAATGGATTGAGCAAATATATTTTATTTGTTGGCTAGGAGGAAGAAATAATATTAACCTGACATAAGTATCTGTACAGGTATTAGAGCTTTTTAGTCAAAAAAAAAAAAAAAAAAGAAAAGAAAAAAGAAAAAAGAAAAAAAAAGAATGGAATTAATTCTACTTTAAACAATTTTTGTTCCAACCTCCAAAGTTCAGTGTAACCTTTCACACATAATATATGCAGGTATATTTTTATATTATTTTGTAAGAAATATAAAGTCGTAATACACTGTTTTAACAACAGTGAGAAACATTGAATCTTTTACAACTTTTCCAAGGCTTTTACTTCTGCGTAGCTTGACACATAATGTGAACATCAAGTATAGCCAAAGTAAAAAGTCAGTGAAGCAAAATGACAGGGGTTGCTTTTTATCAAGGCCAGAACAAAGCTTACTTGCTTTTTCTCTTTTGTGCAATATAGATTGCAAAAGAATGTACTGGGCTGGCAATGTGAGAGAGGATGACAAGTACATCACAGGAAAATAGGAAATGTGAGAGAGGAAAAGAGGTTGCAATTTCAAAAAAGGGAAAATCAAAGGACAGAGTAAATAGGGATGGGAAAACAAATTACTCAAGAACAAAAAAGGAAGCAAGAATTTGAAAGAACATTGGGTAGATTTTTTTTTGCTAATTTAATCATAGCTTTGTTTGCTGTCTTCACTCAAACTCTTCACGTTTATGCCAACAATATGTAGTACAAGGGAAAAAACCACTCTGGAATGGGAGGCATGATTGAAAATAAAGAAAAGGGTGTGGAAGCCAGAACACACCACATTTAGGGCACAGAATGTAATTTAATTTATGTTCCAGAAACACACACGTATTTCCATAACAGATGGTTTTGGGTATCTAACTTTGGGTGAAAGGGATGAGATGGCTGGTTATTTTGAGCACTTGTTATATTGCTATTACTAGATAATGACCCTGGATTATGTAGTTAAATATTAGAGTTGCCATGGTTGCTAGTTGTATTTTATATTCTTAGCACTGGATAGTTATCTCTTTTTCCTCCCCCAGACAATTCTAATATAAGTCTACAGAAAATATCATTTGATCACCACCTGGTTTAGGATCACTTGTTTTCTTGGCCATGGATATTTCTTTTCCTTCTTTTACCCATTAGAGTAGATGTAGAATCATAGAATTGTTAAGATTGGAAAAGACCTTTAGGATTATCGAGTCCAGCCACCAACCTAGCACCATCTCCCTGTTCACCATTAAACTGTGTCCTCAAGTGCCACCTCCACATGTTTTTTTAACATCTCCAGGGATGGTGACTCAACCACTTACCTGGGCAGCCCATTCTAGTGCATGACAAACTGTTCAATTACAAAGTTTTTCCGGATATCTAATCTGAACCTCCCCTGGCACAACTTTTGGCCATTTCTTCTCACCTTGTCCCATGTTGCCGGGGAGAGAGCCCAACCCCTGCCTGGCTTTACCCTCCTGCCAGGGAGTTATAGAGAGTGAAAAGGTCCCCCCTGAGCCTCCTTTTCTCCAGGCTGAGCCCCCCAGCTCCTTCAGTTGCTGTGGTGCTCCAGACCCTTCCCCAGCTCCGTTCCCTTCTCTGGACATGCTCCAGCACCTCAATGTCTCTCTGGTGGTGAGAGGCCCAGAACTGGACTCAGGACTTGAGGTGTTGCCTCAGCAGTTCCCAGCACAGGGACAGTCACTACCCTGGTCCTGCTGGATGCACTATTGATGATAAAATCCAGGATCCCAGTGGCCCTCTTGGCAAATGACATGCAGTGGAGACATCTGCCTAATTTTGTGGGAGCCTTTCATATGTTTTAGCTCACTCTCATGACCTTAGGACTGTTTCTATGCTTTTTAGTCCAGGGGATTTCTCCAGGTACACTGTTTCTTGAGTGTCTTCCCCAACACTGTGATGACAAGTAGTTTTCAGACTTCCAGCAACTTCAGAAAAAGTTTGGTGTAAACCTTAAAGGCAACATTTTACCTCAACAATTTTCCCATTCTAGACCTCTTTTTTCATCATCTCACATGTAAGCAAAATATAGGTTACTTGCAAAATACTAGAAATTAAATTACAGCTTTTCTAATACAAGGACACCTCCTCTTCTAGAGGAAGGGTCCTTGTCTTTGGAAAGTCCTTTCCGTCTCAAAGTATTCTGTCATTCTATGACCTTTAATGTGTTGGCATCTGAGACACATTTTCATTTACATTAAAACAGATTTTAATGTCTGTAATGGTGTTGTTTTTAAATTAATTAGTAGACTTCGAACATGCAAGGACAATCTCCTCAGACAGCAGTTACCTTACAGGGTTTTATAATTCCCTCTGATGGAAAAGGCATGCCAAATGTGGGAAGAGAAAATGACCTTATGGCCACCAGTACATTCCAGTTGTTGGAGAAGATATTATACTGCCACAGATGCATGATTCTGAATACCTTGTTCACAATGGGGGAAAGGCAAATCTGATTCTTTGTATTTTGGAAATGGTTTTTCTTGTGTCCAGTCCATTTCTAAATACACTTATCTCCAGACAGATTTATCTGCTTAGTCTGTAACTTTTCTCTGTATTTATTCCTCGTGAATATGTGTGTTGAGGAGCTCTGTTCTTTGCCTGTTTAGTCATTAAGGCCAGAACAAGAGAAATTATTTCTCTAAGACCATGCTGTGTTTTTCTCCTGCTTGTGGTTTATTGGTTTATAATGCAAATCCCTAATGTTGCCTCCCAAACTCCTCCCCCAAAAAGAACACTACAAGTGCAGCTTACAGATTGTCTCAAGGCTTTGAGTACCTCAGCACTAGTTTAGAAAATACCTTATCAATACTGTTAATATTTAAACCTGGGGTAACCATTAACAAAAACCACATTAGATTAGACAGTGCTACATCTATTTATTAAGCATCCACAATGAAGTCTAGATGGTGCAAGAGCTTAGTATGGTGTTCTTTAACCTCTGAAGGCTAAGTTCAAATCTTGGATTAGATCAGATGTAAATGTTAGTGACTGTCCTCATCCTTCTGTGAGCTCCGTAAACTACACCATTCATAACATTTAGCAATTCCCTGGTGCTCTAATTTTAGATCTGTGGCAGGCTGACAGTATTAGCCTGAAACATCACCCTATCCTGTAAACAGGTGTTGATCCTGATGGGAAGGGACTAAGTAGGTTCTGCTGACTCAGAAGTGGGCAATTTTACTACCTCAGTGGAAGGAAACTTCTTTCTGTGAGGGAGGTCCAAGAGTGTGGACTGCAGCAAGGAGTATATTTTGGTTGTAATGAATTTATAGTTTGGTTGATAGCAGAGTTAAATCCTGGGGAGGGAAGTTATCTGTGCTGCTTGAATGTTACTGGGGAGTGGCAAGAAAGCCATGTCTGCACAGAATCTCATCAAATCAGGACTGACCTTCGTTACTAGAGCTGTCTGAGTTTGCACTTTGTCTGTCTGTGCCTCTCCTGGCTCAAGTCCAGGATAAGTCAGCACCATTCCTTATCAAGTATTGAAAAATCCCACAGAAAAGGTTTACCTGCTTTTAAGATGCTGCTTGCTAGTAGTGTGTTCACTGCATCTCCCTTGTAAGAAGCTCATGAGTGTAAGAAAAGTAAGAAAGAATGATTCTGAATTAATTTGTTTGGACACTTTCGATTTAACAGTCTGTAATTCGAAAGAGATTAATTTAGCCCTTCAGTACAACATTGCTTCGGAGAATAATTGCAAAGAAATATTGCAGAAGTTCTCATTTGGTCTCCAGAGATAAAAGTCTTCCAGAGTAAGTCCAGGTATTGGAAAAAAACCAAACCAAACCAAAAACCAAAACCAAACAAACTCCCCTCCCCCCCCAAAAAAAGAGGAAAAAAGCCCCCCACAAAAAATACCCCAACCAACCAACCAAACAAAACACGACCCCATAAAAACAAGCATCTGGAGTTGTAAAACCTCATTGTCTTTGAATCTCTTTCTCACATGAAATCACTCCTCCATGGCCACTGGCCCATGAATAGGAGCTGTATACCAAGATTGTCTTGACTTCCTTGAAAACTGGTTGATCTAGAATGGCCCAGCCACAGAGGAATGAACCTGTTAGTGGCTTGCTGTGTTTAAAACTTGTACAGCTATATTGTGTTAAATGTAAACAGAATTCTTGTAAGTGTGAATATCCTCTTGATGTTTCCTCTCAAAGGCCTGATTGAATGTACCTGTCACCTGGTGAAAGGAAAAAGAGGAGGCTTTGCTGCAGCATAGCTGCTCTGCATTACCTCAGTAGTATAAAACAAAGATATAATATAGGAGGATGCCTATATGCTGCCTCTTTGGCTGATTTTAAAATTCTGTAACAGCTGCTAACTCTTCTCTCTCTTTTTTTTTTTTCCTTTTTTTTTCCCCTTTTATGTTTTATCTATGGGAGGCACGGCTGGTAGAAGTGGCTGTACCAAGGGTCACTTCTAACTTGTGACTCCTTGAACTGCAGTAACTGTGACTGTAAACAGTCAACTAAACCATGGGCAAACTCTGCTATCACTGAAAGCTGCAGTAAAGACAGAGGAAGGTTAAACTGATCCTAAAAGAAGGGCACACAGAAGTGTTTTTCAAAAGCCGGGTTTACAGTTTTGCTGCTCTAAGTGGCAGCTTTCCAGCTATGAGTAACATAAGTGATCAGCAAACACAGAAATGTTATCTTTTCTTGAATACTCTGACCTGTGGGAATAGAATTCCCAATCTGTAGGAATTTCCTGTCTGAAAGCGTTGGTCTAGCCTGACAAGTTGGCTCCTTTAAGGACTGCAGTGAAATCTATCCACTATGAAGGCATTAACAACTTCCCACTGATGATCTACAAGCATTGTTTTGACATGACTGAGAAATAAAGTCACAGGGCTATGAACAGTTAAAAGATTAACTAATCTCTGAGATAGAATGATCAAAAGAACCTTTTAGAAGAGACTTCCTGTAACGGGTAAATTTTTGACTTAGAGGGAAAAAGAAACCCAGAGGCCAGGCTAGCCTGGTGGGTGACTAAGGGGAGAGCTGTTAGATACTCTGTGAGTTACTCATGCCTTCGGTGTGTTTTAAGACCTCCTTTATCTTAACTTGTGCTGAGGTAATTTCAGTTGATACTATACAGGAAACTCCAACTCCTGGCCAGCTCTGGGAATACAGGGCACTGTGACTCCATTCAAAGTCACAGCTTAAATCCTGTGCTGTCTGTACCTAAGAGGACCAGGAGGGGTCAGGTTTGCAGCTTTAAAGCTCTTCCTTAGCAATAGGGCTATGGTCTAAGCCTAAACACATTATTATAGAAACAGTATATGCAGTTCGGATTCAGTGCCTACTACTTACTGGATTGTTTTTGTAGTAAAGAAAAGGAAACCAGGCACACTTCACAGAACTTAGTGGTAAATCTAACCAACCAACCAAAACCACCTTGCTGTCTTTCAATGATATCTGGTATCAAGAGAAAAACAGATTGTTATTCTTCTGGCAAAGTATTAGCAAGCCTTCTCCAGGAACTTGATTCTGCACCATGAGTTGTATGTTCAACTCTTACTGAAGTTAGAGATCACAGAATCATACAATCAATAGAATAGGATTGGGAGGGACCTTAAACCTCATCCAGTTCCACCCACTGCCATGGGCAGGGACACCTTCCACTGGACCAGGTTACTCCAAGCCGCATCAAGCCTGACCTTGAACGCTTCCAGGGATGGGGCAGCCATAGGTTCTGGGCAGCCTGTGCCAGGGCCTCACCACCCTCACAGGGAAGAATTTCTTCCCAATATCCCATTTCCTGCCCTCATTCAGTTTAAAGCCATTTCCTTGTCTTGTCACCTGTGTCAAAGAGTGCCTCTCCAGCTCTGTTGGAGCCTCTTTTGGCACTGAAGAGACTCTAAGGTCTCCCCAAAGCCTTCTCTTCTGCTGAACAGTCCCAAATACAGACACATGCACACAACATTTTTCAGGCTTGGTCACTGAACAGCAAACCTATCCAAGATCTTGGAAGCTTAGTCTTTTAAGTGAATAAACAGGAGTCTAAAAATTAATTTTCTAGGTCCTTGTTTCACACAAGTTCAAGTAATAAAAAGTAAATTAACAACCCACAGCTCATCTTTGATCTAACACACGACAACAAATTTTTGCCTGCTGCTATTTTTAATGTTTGGGTTTTTTGTTTTTTTTTTTTCACAATCATCAGAAAGGAGCTGATTGCCAGACTGGAACAAGTGGAAAAAGAAAGCATGGATGCTGCTCAGCTGGCTAAGGAGTATGCAGAACTGACAGAAGAGAACCGAACACTGAAGCTGGCCCAGACACAGTGTGTGGAGCAACTGGAAAAGCTCAGGATACAGTACCAAAAAAGACAGGGTTCCTCATAACTCCCAACTAGCTCATGTGAGGCAGTTCATACAGGATTGGTCCTGTGCTGGAAAGATATTTCAAAATAAAGATCTATTTAATATGTTACAACACTTTACTACAGATACAGAGTATGTAGAAGTCTATATTTGATTTAATGCTTGCCACTCAGTAGCTTAATGTAATGGATATTTCATCCATTATATAATGGATGTTTTATTTCAAGTAACGTAATTGAAGTTAATCTATCCCCATTATATGTTCTAGTGGATCAGATTTCTTTTCTAAACATATTTCTTCCAATTTAAGAAGATATGGACACACTAGAAAATTATATAAATAGTCTCTGTGTCAGAAATTTGGATCATAGGCATACAGCAGGGACAATGTTAATATATGGAATACATGTATGTTAATTTTAGTTTGGTGAATTCTTTTTAAATTATTTTCCTCATGCCTTTGGAAGTTATCTTGAAGCAGATCTCCTCACTAGTAAAAACTATACTTCATGTCAACTTCACACTGTTGTATTAAATCTGAAAAACTGCACATTAAAAATCAAAGTAACAAAATAATTTTTTATCAAACATGTGCACTGCCAGTGCTAATTTGCAAATTATAAAATTAAAAGGAAACAGATGAGACCTAACTTCCATTCAACTGTAAAGATTACTTGAGTGTCTCTTTGTTGTACTTTTTGGCATGCAAGAAATGAAAAGTTAATGTAAGAATCATGGTTGCATCATAGTTTCAACTGAGACTATGTCAGTAAAATTATTGTGAGGATCTTTTGTTCTTATTTTCTGGTCTATTTTGAAATATGTGGCTGTAAGTAGGGATGGGAGTTCTGTGATACACAAATAACAGGGAAGTAAAATGTCAGTTTTACTTGCTCTATTTATCCCTGTATTTTCTTAGATCAACTTAAAAATCTTTGTTATACTTCCATTTCTATTCATACAGCAGTTTTTCATTAAAAGCAGATGTAGAAAAGCCCTTTTATGTTCTGAATGTTCTCAAATCACCTTGTATTTTAAACTCTACTTGACAGATGCAGCTTGTTACATCCTCATGAGCTTGGAATTTAACTTAATGTGTTATTTGTACTGAAATCTGTCTTAGTATTGAAAACAATGAACTTAAGATTTGCACCAGGACTTCAGCTTTGATTATTATCATTAAGCTATCATGAAAATGGAATTTCATGTTAATCAAAACAATTCCTGGCAGCAAAGGGGACAAAAAAAGAATTACAAGCTGCCTGTAATTTTTCTGTGCTAATTGCCTACAGTATTTCCTGCAGCACAGGTGTGAAAACTGGCTCTGCATTACTCCAAGCACCTGGCACTGCAGCAGGAGAGTGTGAAGAGGTAGAAGGAGAGGACAACCTTGTTTCCACTTCTCCTCCTGAGCCGCCAGGGCAGCATCAGCATCCCAGCATAGCACTGCTTCCTGCTGTACCTGGGAAATCACCACTCCTGAGGCATGCACTTCCTGCTGGAATGCTCCCTGAGCAGTGTAACACTGTATTTATTCCTCTGGCCTTGTTATCTGAGGATCCAATTTTCGCTGTACCTTGTGGAAGTTGAAGAGGAAAAAAACCCATAGTTAATAAAAACCACTTGGAATATCGAGCCTGGAAGCGCTGCAAAAGCCTTGAGTTTTGCACTGATGGGAAACACAACTTGAAGAGAAATCAAAGCTTTGCTTTGAGCACAGAACACCACAAAAACTAGAATGTATTTCTCTTGCCTGTGTTTATGTGTTTTAAACAAGGGTCTCATTTTAAAATAGTTTGTCATTTTAGTCAGAGGTTTTTCCATCTGGACTTGAAAACATCCAGTGGGATGATTTCAGTGAATTCATTGAATTCATTGAAAGTACATAAAATTAGTTTATTAACAGATTGGCTTTGGATGCAAATGGATCAGACAGCAGATCTTTACTTACAAACAACTGTGTTCACTTTGAAATTTTCTATTTAAATGCAGTCACTATGCTTTAGATATCAGAAAAATTACAGACCATATGCTGGGAGAAAAACCTGAGGGAGAGCCACAGTCAGGTGGAGAAGGAAATCTGGGCCTCATTTGTGACAATCAGCACTTTGAGAATAGTCAGAGAGTATGTTTTTCCTAATCTGTAGGTACTGAGCAGTACAAAAGAATTCAAGAAATGTTTTATAGATATGCAGACACCAAATTTTTGGTGTGGTCCAGCCTACCAGCCTGGATAAATATGAATTTTTTAACCATCCCAAACTACTTTAATTCAGAAATTTATATTCAACTTGGACTGTAGCTATGTGCAATCAAATTTTCCTCCTGCTTTTAGTTATGGTGAAAGTAAAAAATTACAGCCTTGTATGAACATATTTGCCTGCATGCATGCTCATGTGCCTGAGAGCAGGGACTCAGAGAAATTGTATCACAATACAAATGAATAAAACTGATATAGAAGTACCAAGGAAGAAAAACTAAAATGTCTCTTGAAAACTATTTTAAAAGAAAAAGTATTTGGGGAAGTGGCATTCAAAGGCAGGAAGGTAGGGAAATGGAATTTTCCAAAAATATTCATAGGCAAGTTAAATTAAAATATAGCATAATAAACATAATGCAGAAAATCATCCAGGTTTTGAAAAGAGTAAAGGTAGCTGGAACAATCTCCTGAGAGGTAACTGCTGTATCTTCATCCATCAAGAGCATAATAGTGAGAAATATTTTCACATACACTAAGTCTCCAATTTTGACATGCTGACATGCATAGATACAGTGGACCTCTGCTGACTAAATAGCTGAAATTAAGCTTTCTAATAAAGCATTTATCACAGTGATCCTGTATTTTCCACGTAGACAAGATGGTTTGTGTCCTGGTTGAAGTGGTCTGCATGTTAGATCCTGTTGTATGTATCACACTATAAAACAAGTTTTATACAGTTATTTCAAAGATAGTTTTACATTGTATTTCACTCAAGAACTTAGAAGCCAGTTTTTGAAATCAAGTACTTATGAAAGGCTCCGTTTTATAACATGTGATGACAACATGTGAGAGCTGCAGTTTTATTACAGACAAAGTATGTTTCTTGCTGTTATCTAGATTATTCAGGTTAGCAAAAGTAAGCATGCCACTACTATGGTAAATGCATTTGCTTCAAAACACTTAAGGCACAGTGAAGTACATGGATTTAAAACAAAAACAAGACCTGTGCTTTCCATTTTCTGTCATTGCTAACTAACTTCCTTCCATCGTAAAGAATGCTGAACAAATTTAAGGCTTCCAGTTAGCAAGGATATGACTCATGCAGTCTTGAAGCAGCCAGAGCCAAGGGTGACTTGACACTTGGAAAGTCTGGAAGATGAGAGCTGAGAGTTTGAGTGCCTTTTTCTGAAAAATGTTTCCCTTTGCAGGATTACCTTTATTCTGTCTGGTTTTGTGAATTAATGATCTTTGGAAGTGTGTCACCTTCCACCAGAGGCTTTATTGCCATCTAGGCCTTTGCGAGGATCACAGACTGTTAACAGTGGGGACAGGTGGGACAGAGAGGTGTTCTCAGCCTTCCTTTGGGTTGTGTGGTTGGGGAACTCTGCCATGTGACCCTTTGCTGCTTCATCTCCAGTCACAGGACCCCTTGCAGAAAAGAGCTAGTCACAGTGATAATCATGAAGCCACTCGATGTTTTTCCCTACCTAAAATTATTTTCTTGATCAATGCACAAAGTGGAAGTGTCTAAAGGAATAGGGGACACTTGTCTGGAGGAGTCTTGCCTCTCTTTCTGTGGGGGGTACAAGATGTGCAATAGTGGAAGAATAGGGCTGCAGAGAAAGGAAGTTTCATCCAGGCAGTGATGTAACAGGAAGAGCATTGGCCCTGTCCCGCAGGATTGTGAGGAGAGTTGACAAAACCTGGGTGCTGCCATGGCTTTTCTCTCCCATCCTTATACTTCCACAGTCATACCTGTGCACCCACAGCTCTGAGGGTCTTCTCCCTCCTGGTGGAATGTTGTGGCATGCACATGCATGGATGATATGGTGATACATATCCTTGGAAAACCCATGATGAAGCTATTAAGTGTCTTCATGACAAGCCTGGAAGGTGTGCAGCAATGAAAGACTAAGGCTGAACCAAAAAGCTGGGCCCTGTTGTCCATCTTGATGTACTTCTCTGGGGCAATACATGACACTGACTGCATGACTGCACCACAGTGCACATTGTGGAGGGAGGGAAGGGAGCAAAGCGGACTTGGAGGGGCAGTTTCAACCTCACCATTTCCTTCACTGACTCGTTTGGTTCTGCAGTGTTAAACTGGGACTTACCAAGATGGTCTTTCAGATGTACACCAAAACTGTGAGGCTGACACTTTCAATTCTAAGTAGATTATTTTATGAGAATGAAGAATCTACCTTGCTAGGAACAATGCCAGTCACCTCTAGGTTTTTCAGTGCTCCTAACAAGTAATGTCATGGGTTACTCATACCCATATGAATGAAAGATGACAACCACTCAAAAATCACTATTATCCTCAACCCAGGCTTCCTCCACTGCATGTTTATTCTGTAGAAAGCACAAGATTTAGCATATGAGTCACTCTGCTTTTCTACACACCAATTACCAGTTCCCCCTTCTAAACCTCAGTTCCTTTAATCCCCCTGACCACAATCCATCCCCACTGAGTAAGCAGCATCAGCCTAGAGCTCAGATCCAGTTGTCTGACGATCTTATGACATGGTCTGATGATTACCATGTGCTCAAGGTGGTTTCCAAATGCTATGAATGATGTTTTGTGGTTCGGTGCTGGTATGTGGCAGTGAGGAGTCCTACCAGCCTGCAGGTGCCTGCTGTGAGACATGCTTGGTTTCCTTGAACTGGTTAGAAAATATGAGAGTAGGTGGTCTGTGGATTTAGTTATTTGTCTGAATCTTATACTATATTTTAATACAGGAATTAGGGAAATGAAATGAGGATGTGTGTGCTGCTGTAACAAATGTGCAGCCAGATGCCAAACTGAGCCTTGGGTGCTTAGAATGAGTTAACGATACGAGAACTGTAAGCGATGGAAAGGAAGTAGGTACAGCTAGGAAGAGGAACTGGTGAGTGAGCTGTTGCCTTAACTGCTTGCTTTCTGGCTGCTTATGGCTTGCACCAATAGAATGTAGAGGCTGTTGTCCCTAGCTCGACATTAAGAGGCATTTGTTTGGATGTGTCCCAATGTTTTTCCAAGCCCAGTTTACACTAAAGTTTTATACTGGAGTATTTACTTCATTAAGGTTATGTTTTTTTCAACCCTGTCTAAAATTAACAGAGTTATGACGTGATACAGATGTCAGAGCATTGCAGATGGCTCTTCTACAGAAAGAGGAATAGCCAGTATCAGGATATGAGTATTCTGCTAATCATGGAATCATAGAAAATCTTGAGTTGGGAGTTGGGAGGGTCCCATAAAGGGTCACTGAGCTCAATTCTATGCCAACTGCTGTATTTGCATTAAAGATAAATAAAACCTTGATAAATAGCCTAGGTAGAGTAAAAACTGCACTGAAGCCAGAGCACTTCAGTACTAAAATAACTGCAGCCCCACTAATGGTCTTTTGCTGCTTTCACTGCACGAGTAGAGTTTGGTACTTTAATGAACCACAGCCTCAGTTTTCACATGAAGGAGTAGCAGCAGTTTGATGTTCTGTGATTGAAAAACTTTCACCTCTGTCTTGTAACTTTCTAACAAGTGTATGACAAACCTCAGTGCACAGCCCAGATTGCCTTGAGGCCACAGACATCTCCACAGCCATTTCATCACAGTGGTCTCCCCATTCCTCTGTTCTGTGTGGGCAGCTGAAATAAGTCAACCACAATGAACTTCTTAAAGCAATCAGAAGCAAATGCCTCATTTAACATTACCGGCTAAGAACCTTGACTGTCTTGTGGTCAGACCCTTTTGTATTTCTGGTCTGCAAGTACATCAGTATATATGTTTACGGATTAGATGTCAGTACAAAAAATACAAATGTTAATACTCAGGGAAGACAGAGGCACATTCAGACATACTCTTATAAATACTGTTCTAAATAACAGACTTATTCAGGGTGTTTCCTCTAAGACTGTGAAAATAAAAGCCAGCTACTCATATATGAAGAAGTACTTCCTAATGAAATTATCTGAGCCAAGAATGCAAACACTTCTTTTTGAAATAATTTCAAAAACGGAATATTCCTTCAAGCAAAAAACCCCAAACCACTGACATTACAGTTCCCAGCTAATATAAATTATATTCAGCTATGCACTGACTGCTAAAATTGTGCTTAAATCTATTTATAACTCTTCAAATAGCTCTCACTAATTTATGTTGATGGAACAGGCTCTTATATTTGACTGAGCTCCCTCTGGTGGGTAATGGGACATTATTATTACAAAGCAGAGATAACTAAGAAAACATACAATTATATTTGTCCAAGTGGAGTTTTACTAATTTGTTTATAGCGAATAATTTCTATATAACTAGATAAAGATCAGCGTACAAATTTATCACCATCTGATCACATCTGAAACTACCCAAAGAGTGATATCCAGTATTTTTAAGATACCAGAGATACTTCAACAGAGGTGTAGTTTTCAACAACACCTAACATTGCATAGAATCTAACAGTAGCACCCAAGTTAAATGAGTCCTGGCATCCTACAAAAGCAGAGAGAGCTCATAATTAAAAATTATTACTGAAACTGAAAGAGGGTAGGTTCAGGTTAGATATTCAGAAAAACTTCTTCCTTCCAGCTTCCAGGGTTGTGAGGCCCTGGCACAAGTAGCCCAGAGAAGCTGTGGCTGCCCTATCCCTGGAAATATTCAAGGAAGGGTTAGACAGAGCTAGGAGAAACCAGGTCTAGTGGAAGGTGTCCCTGCCCATGGCAAAGGGAGTGGAACTCTGTGGTCTTTAAGGTCCCTCCCAACCCAAACCATTCTACGATTCTATTATTCTATCAATTGTATCATAAAATCTGTTTTTTCAAACTACTTTTGGAGTTCAGCTGGATTTATATGCCTAGAAATCTGGCCTATATGGCTTTACACAGTACTGACTGACTGCAGGCACTTTGCAGTAGTTATTTAATGGTACAATAACTAGGACTCAAATATGCTTTAAATAACAGAGTACAGAACAATGGACGAATGTGTCTCTTTTTTGCTGGTAAGTTTTAATATGCCTTAAATCTCATACACCCTCATATTAACAAGTGATCCATTTCTAAAAGAAGGCACAAGTGGTCTCTTCCTATTTTTCTCTTTGTATTTGGGTTAAGTAATCTGAATAATTCCGAAGTGTCAGGCTTCAGAAGAGTGTCCTAATGCATGGGCAAGGTTCCAACCACAGTTTGAGTTTCAACGACCCAAAGTGGTTGTGCTGGAATATTAGGACTGCTTTACCAGTAATGAATTTAGTGGCTCTTGCACATCCCACAGTCTATTTCAACAAGCTTGTTTCTGGAAAATTTGGGTTCCTAGAGCATGCTGAAAGGAAAAAGAGCAGAAAAAGCATGCTACTAAGTCTGGTCTTCTAATTTAGCTGCTTCAGAATTCACCTTCAATTAATAAAGAGATTTATGTTTTGTCAGGTGGCTGAAACATGGTAAGGAGTAAAATTCTAGTTACACTGTATTTAAAAGTGAGACATGAAAGCAAAAGGTAAGGAGGATTTTACCAAAGACACCATTTTTACTGGCAGTTTTTGAGACCTTTGCATCTCCTGAGTATGACTGTGTGTGCAGTGATTTCATATGTTTGTGATATTCTTCTAATCCTGTAAATTCTGTTCAAGGTAATTTCGACTCATAGTTTGATTGCCAGATTAATCTACCACTACGTTACTGTCCAAAAGGAAATCATCACTGAATATTTATCATGAGAAAGTGGCATTTAAAAGTGCTTAACATTGCTGCTGAAATGAAGGTGTCCAAGTCTAAATGAGCAAGACTGCCTGGTAAGAAATCAGCAACGCCAAGAAGGCACCACATGGTAAACTGAATTTAGGCTCTGGTTCAAAAAGCACTTACCTATGGGCCACTGTGGCCACATCAAACAAATCTCTGAACATATACGTAACCTGAAGCAATGAGTAGTTCCCACTGATTTGCCAATAGGACTGTTCAAAGTAGGTTTATTCATGCACTGAAGTGTTTTGCTGGATTGAGGCCAGTGCCTCAGCTTAAACCTTGATTGTTTTGGGATTCATTGGAATTTAATTATATGCTTGGAGTTTTCAAGCACTGCACTGCAACAGGGCCTTTCCATTGAGCTGTCTGTCAGGGGACCAAAAAGATCTTCACAGCATCTATCAGCAGGCAGGACCTTCATGTGGTAAGGTGCACACAAAACCACGTTGCTGCAGCACCATGAGCTGGTCTAGATCCACTGGCAGCTGCCACACAAGCCAGATGCTTGCAATGCAGAAGTGGTGAACAAAACATTCTCTTTGTCCTTCCTGGTAAGCACATTTGTTCCCACTCACACAACTGCAGGCATGCCAACATGTATGAAGTGACTCTGTAGGGTCATTTTATGAAACTATATGAGGTTACAAAGAAAAAAAAGCAAGCAAACACAAAAGAAAGGTCAAGTATTTACAAAGCTCTATAAAATGCATTTAGAAACAGCTCTTAACTGGCAGACTAACAGCATAATCCTACCAAAAATTTAGAAATCCTTCTCTTGCTCTGTTGGCTTTTTTGGGTTTTTGGTGGTTTGTTTGTTTGTTTGGGTTTTTTGTTTTGTTTTGTTTTTGTTTGTTTGTTTGTTGGTTTGGTTTGGGTTGTGGTGGGTTTTTTTTTGGTTGGTTTGGTTTGGGTTTTGGTGGTTTTTTTTTTTTAGTTGATTTGGTTTTATTTGGTTTGGTTTGGTTTTTTGAGGGGAAAAATTCAGAAATACTGGACTAAGACAAAAATGCCATGGGTGTCTGTCAGATGGGCCTGATTCCTCCTTTTGTCTCTCTTCATATACCCCTCCCTGTTCTTCCAGCAAGAGGAGATCTCAGCTGCTTCAAAGATGAGATAGATAAATAAAATGTTTTCCACAGTTGTGGTTGTGGCACCCTTTTGTTGGAGAAAGTGTCTTCTGCTTTTGATGCTTTTGATGTAGGAAATGGGCACAGGAGGAGTGCTTGAGTTAAAGTTGGGTCCTCTGCTTTCCACATGAATTGCTACTTGAATCTGGATGTGTGATAAGCAAATGAAATTTTCAGTTTGCACGTGGTAAGTAAAGACGTAGAGCAAAATATTTCCCAGCTAAATTTATTTTACTCTGTAACTCAAAACTTTGATGCATTGGAACAATTCAGCGCACAGCTCTCTCTCCTCACAAATGCACACTTCACACAGGCATATGTGGCCACAGAAAATTTTGCTTGTGATTTCATCTTACAATTTGATTCTCCCATGCTGTCAATGCCATTCCTTTGGTCTTTGAAAATTGTGAAAAAAGAATATATCAGGTTCAAACACAAAATAATCCAGTATCTACACCTAGGAAGGAAGAAGACTGCCTTTAAATCTGACTTGAATCTGTTACTACTTTTCTGATTTGCTAATCAGAATCACCAATCAGTACTAATCAAAGCCAAAGCTGTCCCTTCCCTTCCCTTCCCTTCCCTTCCCTTCC
>VWYP01027336.1:65090-79531 GCA_013400435.1 Pycnonotus jocosus | reverse complement strand
TCTTTCTTTACTTTTTCTTTTTTTTTTTTTTTTTTTTTTTTTTTTTTAACCGAGTCAGGAGTATGAAAAGATATTCCTACAAAACACAAGGAAATTTGAGTGCCTTTATAAGATGTCAGCAGTGAGCTCAGACCTATCATGACATGTACAACTGAACAAACAAAATGACTATTTCAGCATCTGGAGGTTTTTGTCTGATGATGCACTTTCCTGTTTCAAGAGAAGGATTTACTTAACATCTCTCTGTTGCAAGCAGAGCATTTATGAAGCACATCATCTTCAGCTAGTCTCAGCCTTGCTGATGCATAATTGAGGAGTTTTATTTAAAAACAAATAAATTAATATTTCCAGCCCCATTTAAATATTTATTAAACACATTTCTAAATACATTCTTAGTTAAAAGAGTCAATGCTGGCTAAAGGATGAAATCAGAAGAAGAGGAGTGGTCTACACTGGGCTTAGATTGCTCACTGTGAAGTTTGAGTGGAGTTTTCAAAACTAAGTATTTGCATAAGCACCATGCAGAGTCTCTTTGGACTTCATTCTCAGGGACTGAGTAATGGGGGTTTCTGAGTATCTTATTTTTCTGAAATAAACAAAAATTGACATGTTACATCATGCCAGACTTCACCTTTGAGAATTAAGACTGTATAAAGATCTCTGACATCTGACAAACTTGGATAACACAGAAAATGCCCCAGTGAGATGTGAGCAACTCAGATCACATGTTATCTGGGGCTGGTGGTGCCCTGGGAATGGGGTCAAGAGCAGGCAGCAAATGTTTCTTCAAACTTTGAGTGCCTGGCACAGTGGTCTTTTACTTCTGCATTGACTGTTTAGGGATTTAGGGGTATAGTCACCCACTAGCTGAGTCTCCATTCCCCTCTTCCTTTGCTGTGAGGGTGGTGAGGCCCTGGCACAGGTTGCTCAGAGAAGCTGCCACTGCACCATTCCTGGAAGTGTGCAAGGCCAGTCTGGACAGGGCTTGGAGAAACCTGGTCTAGTGGAAGCTGTCCCTGCCCATGGAAGGGGTGTTGGAACAAGACTCTCTTCAAGGTCCATTCTAACCTTCTATGGTTCTATGATTCACTTAAAACTTGGCTCACTTCACTCAAGTGCCTTCTTGGACTGCTGTTAGGATTGAGACTCCTGGTATTCTGAGTCATGTTATGTGGATATAAAAAGTATCTAAAATTCAGGTTCTGAGTAGCATCAGCACCATACTGTTCTGGCTTTGCTTGAAAAAAACATCCCACAAACCAACTACTTATCAACAAAATATTCTTCCAAGCACACAAAGGTGGATATGGCACAGACACAAACACAATACAGGACAAGGAATTTCAAATACTTATGGTGAGTCTCTGAAGATGCAGACATTGTTCTTTTGAAGTTGGGGATCTCATGTAAATCCCCACTGTGGGCCACACACAGCACAGCAGGTTTGTGTGACCTCTGTTCCTCTGTTCCTCCAACTTTTGCATGGCAAAGCAGAGCAGAGGGGCTGCTCCACAACTTGATCTGTTGATTCTGCCTGTTGCTCTTCATGTAACTGGCAAAAAGCATCAAAGTTTGTAGAGAACAGAAAATGTGGCCTTTGTCACCAGGGCTCCAGAGGCACTATCATGTAGCAAAGAAGCCAAAAAGATTTCAAACATGCAGGGCAAGTGCTCCTGCAGCTCCAGAGAGCTTTAGTGCACTCAATAATAAAAGGAGATCCAAATAGAAAATAAGATTGAAAGTCATGGAAATATTCCTGTTTAAAAAACTGAAAACAAACAAACAAACAAACAAACCAAAACCCAAAACTAAACAAAGGAAAGAATAAAGAAGAAGCAAAAATTTAAAAAAAGTATTACTGTGTTGCTGCAATGAAGAAGTATGAGACACAAACTGACAGTTTTCAGTTTAATTTTATTAAAGATTGTGAGCTTTTTCAGGGTTCAACACTCAGCTTCTTCCAATAAGTGGAAATCCTGGAGAAAGACAGCTGATCAGGGGAAGGACACTGCTGTCTGAACATGCTGAAATAATGCTATTGCTTGGTGATCTGAGCTAAGAAATGCAGGAAATCTACCCTACAAATAAGTTTGCTCATCTGCACTCTTTGACCTCCAGGAGGTTTTGATGATAGCTTAAGAAGAGACTTAGCAGAGTAATAAAGATCTGGAAAGATGTGCACTGTAACCTTTGTGACAGTGTAAGTGGGTCTTTAGGAACTTCCTTGGAAAACCGTTTGTGACCATTTCATTCATGTGCAGCGAACAGGAGGAGAAAGGCATGCAGTGATTTCCTACCAATCCTTCTCTCCAGAGCCAGTCTGTAAGACCAAAAACACCAAGACACATCTGCTGATTCATCTCTGGTGCTGCAGGAATTCCTGGAAACTCCAAGCAGGAACAGAGCCCCTGGTGAGCGAGGGAGCAAGCAAGGGAAGGAGAGAGGCAGGCAGGCATAGTGCCTGGGCTGTCTGGCATCCTTTGCTGTGCCCATTTTGCCCACTTCGCCCATTCTGGACAGCTGATCTGGATTGCTATTTTTTTCAATTGCTACTTCAGGTGATTCCTTCCTTGTTCTTATTACTAATTTTCTTTAAAGTTGGGCTATGCACTCTGTGAAGTCAGCTCCAGTTTCATCGTTCCTTCTGCCTAATTATTTCTGGAAACCCTGTGCATTGTTTAACCATCTATCATTGGTCTGAGTCAACAGTCCTTTTGGATAAAACAGAAATGTTTAATTTTAATGCTGTTTACTAACACTCTCAGAGCTGAACTTTTCTGTTACCCGTTCTCTGCTAGAATTTTTGTTTCTCATTTGCTTTTTTGAATTGAACCATTTAATTGCATTTTGCATTAGAAGTGCTCTAACCTTCTGTCAGATGGTTCTTTCTATAGAAAAATTAATAACCACACCAATGTTTTATTAAAAGAAAAAAGGATTTATTGGTAGCAACAGAAGTGTCTTAATTTATTAACAGCCAATTAACTTTCTTAATGGGCAGCTTTTCCCTGATTGTAAGAGTCTGTTGCAATTAACTACTTGTTTTATAATTACTCTGCTTTCCAATCTCTTACAGACTCATTGATTTATTTTTCCTCCATGATCTTTTGAACTCCTTTTATTATCTTTTTTAGCTAGCAGCAACTGGCTTTCTCCCTAGTATAAACTTATTTCCCTCTCACACCTTGTAGGGTAGGGAGAGGACTCTATCTCTGGTATGTCTGCTCTGACATTGATATGGAGGCACCTTTCCTTTCTGGAATTCATTTTCATAGAAGTTTGTTTTCTGCATTTGTCTGATAATGCAAACACTTTTTGTACTTCAACAGTTTCTATAAGTATGCTGACTTTAAATTCAACCCACAACAGCACAACTTTTCTTAGCACTTCTTTGTTTTCCAGAGCAGTTCTTGGTTAACTAATTCTAATTCATTCATTCAGTAGTTAAACTTTATGTTTTCACTGTAAGGATATTCCAGGGCTTTATTTACCTAAATATGATTTTTTTCCCTTTGGATGAAGCTGCATTATTATATATATATGCATATACACACACACGTACAGAGTAATACTTGCTCAACTATGATGGACGTGTAGCCAATGAATCAAGGTTATCTTGGATCTGGAAGTTAGCTAGCATTTGACAATATGTTGTATTTTGCTGTTTGAAACTCTGACAGTATCTCAGAAAAAAAGAGCTCAGTTTAATTCAAGCTAATTATCACATTTTTTAATGGCCTGCTCCCTGTTTTTTATAACTCTCTGAATGCTGAGCTTAAAATAGGGCACACGGATTAAAATAAAATCCAGGTGATGTCTTCAGAAGAGCAGCGTTTAATCAACATAAACAGGCTAATATCTGGACAACTAATGACCAGAAGGAGATGAGAAGAGCTAAGGAAAACTGGTGATGGCAGCTTTGTTTTTTGTGGCTTTTTAGTAATTTCTACAAAAATAATTCAAAGAATGCTCTGAGGAATGTATGGAAAGTCTTGTCAGCTTCAAAGACAGTGTCCCCACCACCAAAAAACAGGCTGAGGAAGTCAGAGGACACAGGCAGAGGATGAACCCTGATCCTGTCAAGTTGCAAATGGTTCCTTTCCCAGCAACTTTTGTGAGTGAGGGGAGAGCAAACAAGAAATGGAGCCTTATTGTTTGGGCACTGGAGTTCTCCACCTAAATGTCATACTTCTACTTTTGAAATATAATTCACAGCCCTGAGGTGAAGGGCCAAGTGCTCTCTGTTCCCAGTGAGGTTCCCCAGTTGGAAGGCAAAGGGATTCATTTTGTCAGAGGCTGGGCTTCACCTGTGCTCACAGACTGAGCACATTGGAAATGCCACTCCAGCACATCAAAACTCAAGCACTGCACTCGATCAGGGATGAGGCGATGGCTTTCCTGGGCTGTGGCTGCTCTGTGCCTGCACAGCCAGGCACTGAGAAGATGCTGAGGTCAAACAGGGAAGGATGGAGCAAATCGAGCTGTGTGCAGGAGGAGAAACAAGGAACATACTGCTTAGTTTTGCATTTTGGATGTAAGTGGAGGTCAGTTTTAGAAAATCAGGTGTATTTGTATACCTAGATATACGCAGGCATATTTCCAAACTGCTCCCACAGAGCAGTATTTGCAGTTGTGCTACTCTGTCACCAGCTCAGGGCTGCTGTTTGAACTGCATTATCAAATGCAGTGCTTCAAACACACCAGCTATTATGAAGCTGCCTCCCTCCCCTTTCAGTCAAGTTAATATTTTACTTCTTCTAGCTCCCCAGAAGAATCGTTGAAGAGCAATACTTGCAAATAAAACGTAAGCTCTTTCATTTTGCAACACAGGGTTTTGCTAAGGTCTTTGCTAATTATTTAGGTAGAGGCCCTGCCTAACCTTAGGGTAGAAGTGAAGGTGGGTCCACAGACCCCAGCTAATACAGTGACCCTTGCAAGGAAAGGGCACAGCAGGTCCTCCCAAGGCTGAGCTGTACAAACTCCTGGTAAGTTCCTGGGGTGTGGGTGTGCTCTGCTTTCCCAGGGGGCACTTGCTTTCAGATAAAGACTAAGAGCCTTGAAGAACAGGCTCCCCAGGGCAGTGGTCATATTGCCAAGCCTGCCAGAGCTCAAAGAGCATGCTCTCAGGCATGGGATTCTTGGAGCTGCCCTGTGCAGAGTCAGGAGCTGGACTTCAAAGACCCTTTTAGCTCCCTTCCAACTAAGGATATTCTGTGATTCTATGATTTCTGTGATCATGTTTTTCTTCATCAGAGGCCTCCTCCACTGGCTTTATCTGGTGAAAATGCTGTCTTTCTTGATTGAGAGAAATATATTCTTTATTGTCATTCATCAGGGGATTTGTAGTACCAGTGGCATTGTGTCACTTTGCACATTAACTCACAACCTTCTGCTTGTCCACCTGTTCTGGTAAATCACAGCTTTCTGCAGCAGCAGCAGCAGACTGCTCTCCAATAC
This sequence comes from Pycnonotus jocosus, assembly GCA_013400435.1. Lineage (NCBI taxonomy): Eukaryota > Metazoa > Chordata > Aves > Passeriformes > Pycnonotidae > Pycnonotus > Pycnonotus jocosus. The sequence continues at coordinate 74,074 of VWYP01027336.1, read as the reverse complement.
ACATTATTCTTTACACTACTCTTAAGATATATTGTAATTTAAGAAATGTCATGAAAATAATATGTGATATTTAATTTAAATATAATTTTATATTTAATATTGAAAATAACAAGATATGAGTTGAGAAGTTGCTTCTAATGTTGATTTTTCTATTCTCACCAGCATCAACAGTGTAAAAACTTGGCAGCAGTTGAATTCAAAAAACTGCACCACTTGTGATAATCGATAGTGTTATTTCAAAACCAGAAAGTACCTAGAAAATACAACTGACTCTTCAGCAGTTTTTTCTGCTGCATCATTTCTACTGCAATTGGCAAATAACAAAAAAACACAAGCAGACTGTTCATGTCCTAACAGAAATAAGTTTTCCTTTGCTGTGTTCAACTGAGAACGTTTAAACCCAAATCTATACCGCAATGTACATTTGAGAAGTTTCTAGAAATGTTTAAGTAGTTATCAAAAGTATTTCTCACTTTATGCAACAGCAAGTATTGATATCAGTGACAGCCAACTTTATATTAATAGAAACATGTGAAGCTTAGTCATCATGTCCTTAAAAATACAACTGCTGGCAACATAAAAACAGTTAAAAGTTTCTTGTTGGAAGAAGAACAGCTACTAATCCAAATTAAGATGCCTGTGATGACACATTACCTCACTCAGTCAAACAGGCAATATTTGGACAATGAGAGACAGAATGGGTAGAACCTTAAACTGTATTTTATCTATATATCACTACATTTCAGCTAATCTGAATGAATATTGACAGACAGGTTTAGAAGCCTCATATATGGAAAGTCGGGAAAAAAGTAATTTTCCAAAGATGGTGAAATTAATCATCAATTATTATTACACAAGGTCATTTCCCCAAAAATTATTTTAAATATCTGTTACTCCTTGTTTTTTGAAATGAATGCCTGGAAGTTTCCTTCCCATTCTGCTATATCATTTCAGTTTGTTAAATCACATTGTGCCACGAATGAAACTGCCACGTGATATTAAAATAACACAGATCAGAGTGATGGAGAAATACTTCTCTGACATTTCCTGACATGCAACAGAACAGGGTATGTTTTGAATAAAATTTTAAAGGCTTGTTCACTCAGATCTCAGTGGGACTACTCTGCTACTTATGTACATGTGCTCTGTTAAGTGTCTTAGTCTTAGCAGAAGAGAGACTCAGCCCATACTATATTCCATTTTACTCTCTTTGGAGTATTTAACTCACAACCCTAGAACTGTATAATTTTGCATAAACATTCCTTGCATAGGGTATAAGTGCCAGTCCCAAAGTCTACATTCCCAGCTGCAGTGGCAGTTGATTTGCATTCACAAATGCTTCTGTTACATTTGTTATTTTATTTCAGAAACACTGTTAAAAATGCTCCTGTATTGTTCACCCTCATCCACACCTCATTATCTGTTAATAAGACAGGAGTCACTATTGTGTATTTACATGCTATTTCTGCATGTATTTATTAAATTCATGTTCAGAGAAAAACATCTAATGTTGATTCATCTAAGGCATGTGAAGGAGCACACAGAACTGAAGGCTTATATCTTATCAGGTGCAAACCTTACTGTGCTCTGCTGTGGTTGCAAGCAGAGATGTAAACAAGTTGACCCTAACTTGCAAAACTCCACCTGAAGTCCAGAACTGCAAATTTTCCAAGTCATTCTGAGGTGGAGGGACATGAGGGGTGGTAGCTAATATGCACAGGTACAACACACTATGGAGAACATCACTGCCCCGGGGCATTTTGAGAGGTTAGTCAGCAGCAGACTGCTCTGCCAAGAAGTTCCTCTGGGTGCTCCAAGAGTAGCAGTGTGCTTGGCATAAGCAGGTAGAGAAGACTGCTCTGCAGGTCCTGTAAATGGTCACATCCTCTTAGAAAGGCTGCAGGGTTCTTGCCCTCCTGGGGAGTACACCCACCCACAGACAACAGTCTTACACAGAGCCTTACTACAACCAGCTGTGTAGTGGGACAGTCCTTGAGTCAATACAGCTGGAATTTGCTAGATAGATTAAAAGAGAAGATTTTTGTACTGGAGAAAAGAATCACAGTGGCACAGGAAATACTAAGAGAAAATTAATCTCCTAAGCAAAACAACAGTCCAGAATCACCTTACAGGAAATTCAAGTTTGTAGCTGTCTTTATTAGGAAGTAAGTGGGCAAAGAAGGACCCAAAAAAATTGAATTCTCTCCCAGTCTTTTGGCAGTATGGCAACCCTTCACTTCCTCTGCCTTTGCTCCTTTTTCTCAACCTTCAAATACTTGCTGAGAGGTAAAGCAGCCAACGCGTAACTAAGCCGGTCTCTCCTGGGGACTGAAAACCCTATGTGAGCTCTGCAAACAAGAGATAGGGGCCCATTTCAGGAAAGATACAAAATTTGCAAAGAAACTATCACCAATATACTCACAGGCTGCTTTTCACCACTGCACTCAAGCCTAGCATACATTTGACCATTTTGGATATCAAACCAGCCCCAAGGCATACTGTAACAGTAGTCTGCTGCACAATCCAGGATGTATTTAAAAAGCCTTCATTGACTTTTTCAGGTGTTTTTTTGCAGACTGTTTTGAAAAGGTTCTAGGCTATGTAAGCTCTGGCTGGAGCAGCACCCAGGCTCCAACAACACTCAAGACCTGCACCGTCATTAAGAGTGATATTTACACATTTGTCTGAAAAAACAAGCCTCAAAATTGTTTGAATCATGCATGAACAGCACCAGTCATTTTTTGCTGAGTAAATATGTCTTTCACTAGGCATCTTGACCTATTTCAGCCCTTCTTTAGTACTCCATCCCCGTTAAGCAAAAACTGAGGGAGGATCTTAGCAGATAAAATACCAGAAGGGATGGTATAAAGATGATGGACATGAGCTCTTCTCAATGGCATCGAGTGACAGACAACTGGCACAAACTGGAACACAGGAGGCTCCGTCTGAACATCAGGGAATCCCTTTTCACTGTAGGAGTGACCAAGTCCTGGCACAGTTTGTTCAGAGAGGTGGTGGAGTCCCCCTGCCTGGAGATATCAAAAAGTGTCTAGGCATGGTCCTGGACCCTGTATAGCCCTGCTTGAGCAGGGGGTTTGGACCAGATGTACCTTAAAACCTCAGCCATGCGGTGATTCTGTGAAGGGAAAGGGGAAGAGAAACACTGTGTTCCTGAGATAAGCTTTGACGCTGGTTTCAAGAAGCTCCTACTTGCACTGTGAGAAACCCAACTCCAAAAGGTTTCTAATTAAAGGTTGTGAGTCTCCTCCAGTCCTGGTACAACCAGACTCCTAAGGTATGGATCCTGAACTGTGCAAAGGAGAGAGAGGAAGGGTATGAACAGCAGGAAATTTACTGGTTATTGTGTGCTAAGCTATATCTCATAAGAAAAAAAAAATTAGCTAAGAACAAAGTTATCAGGAAATGACACTGTATAATCAGTTCCATCAGTTCTATAACAAGTTCCAGATTTGCAAGTGCACTTTCCAATTGTCAGCTTGCTCTTTTCAGCAACTTTCATCCTCTGACAAGCAATAACCACTAGTTTGTGCATCATCCAGTGATCTGGTTTTGAGAAGCTATCAGAGCCAGTACAGAGAATTGCAAGTTTATGTCTCCTTCTTATTTTTTTTAATTTGTTTTTCTTTTTCTTTTTGAAATTTTTTTTAAAAAATTATTTATAATTTTCATGTTGACGGCAATATCTCCTTCTGTGTCTGATTTGCGCTAGGTTACTTTTTGCTGTGTGTAGCAGTTTTGGTGACTTTCACAGAACTAACCTGGAGATAAAATCAAAAGTAGAGTTAAAATTGGCCTCATTTTCCCTTCAGTAGAGTTGTGCACTTAAACCATGACTCATCATGACTTGCAGTCACACCCAGACCCATGATGAGCTGACTGGCCGGTCTTGAGAACAGAAGGCAATCCAGATAGACACAGCAGACGGGTGAAGGTTGGCTCCCTCCTCTTACTGCATCACCACAGTGACAAACAAACCACCAATCACCCTGCTTTCTCAACGGAGGTTCCAGCTTGGTAATGAGTCCCAGAAACTGAACAGTCTCTGTTGTGGGGCATTTTAATGTGCAGCTCTAGGCAGAAGTAAATACTGAATCAATTTTTCCTCTGTTATGACAAATGGGGAAATGTACAACCTCAGGAAAATAAATCACCTTTTCTGAAAGCTGTAACATGAGAGTGACTATGTCAAACAGTCAAACTGTTTTCCTGGCAAGTCATTGCATGATCAATACATTAATAGCAGGTTACAGTAAGAACTTTATGCTGTGAAATCAAAACTTAGCCAAGTGTTTGAATGCATGGTACTCTTTCCTAGTTTTGGTGTGCTTTCCAGCCTTAGCCAGGTCATCAAATACATCATTCACTTTTGCAATCATTCTGTATAGCGAAAGCAAGGTGGTGATCATAAAGAAGAATTTATTTAAGCAAAAGAGTAGCTTCATAACGTACTTAAAAAATTATGTTATATCATTCCTGCTGAAGATATGTTACTTTATGCCACTATCAGACACCTCTGAAGCAAATGCCATTTCACTGTTCTCTATCCTGTTGCTCATATATTCACAGTAGCCTTCAGATAGCCTAAGTCCTTCAGAAGCTTTCTACCAATAAATGTTAAAATTAATCTTTCTTCAGGCATTAGACTCAAAAATAAAATATGCTTTATTTCTGTATTTTCTTTCAGAGTACTTGAACTGTTAAAGTCCAGTGCCTGAAAACCTAACCTTTTGAGTCATTTAACCAGTGTTTTTGTTGTTCATCTGTCTGTCTTGGTTGCGTCTGACCTCTGGGTTGATTGCAATAGAAAAAAACATTCAGTTTTTCTTTCTTTCCTTTCTTCACTATGACTCAACATCCTTCTCCTCTCAGGGGTATGACTACAGTTCATAGGGAATAGGTCCAAAGTTTCAACATTTCGAGTGTCTCACCCACAAATACTTTTGTCATTAATGAAATCTCAGGGTACCTATTTTTGCAAGCACACTGAACATTCCCTGGGTTATAATCTGGTGTGGGGAGAGTTAGCATTTTTCTAGAGGAGCAACAAACCATTACTCCAGATAGCCCCAATAATGAAGTGCTAAGGAGTAGACTTCTGGGTTAAAACAGTTCAGAGTGAAAGCAATAACCAGATACTTGCGGGAATATTGCACTACCAGCATTTAGTTCTCCTAAACTAAGCATATGCAGAGGGGTCATCCCAAATTGCTACTTCAGAAGACTCTCAATAGACTGTATTATAAAATAAAGAAAACAGATGGGTTCTTCCCACCCTAGTAGTTTGTTTTGTGAAGAGATGACTCTTGCCCTGCGTGACCCCCTCACAGAAACAGTGGGCTCTGTTATGCATTTAGTCAGTGATCCTGTGAATGAACATCCTCAGTCCCCCAAGCATCAGGTATTTCACCAGGTTTCCCTCCATCTTCCCAAACTCCTGTTTGTGTTTCCATCAGTCCGTGTATGGATATGGATCTGGCTGCAAACTAAGAGCCTGCTGGTTTCAGGCTCAGCAGTTTTCTGCCACAAGGATTTAATTCACCAAAAGCCCTCCCAGGTGTGATCCCACAGCATTACTCATGGCTGGAAACACTCATTGAGCCCTGCATGACACATTCTGGTTTTCCCACGTGTACTTGCATTTCCTCACAGGGTTCAAGAGAGCTAATTCTGTGAAAATGCCTGGTCTGGACAGCCTGGCTACAGCAATTTCACTTCACCTCCTGAACACCTCTGGTCTTTTCCCAGATCAGTCAGCTCAGGAATTGCAGTCTGACAAAATTACAGCCATTGACAGGGTTTACACCAAGCTTCCAAGAAGGCAAATCCATTTTTCATTAATAAGTAGTTTTCTTCTTTTAAGTACCATTATGAGGCTTTTTTAGCTGTCCTGCTGCAATTCTCATTCTTTGGTCTTTTCATACAGCTCTCCCAGCCTATCTAAGCAGACCTCTTCTGCAGGTTGACACTTTTAGAATTGTTTCCATCTTTTTGCCATTGTTTACACATGATTTATATCCCTTCTTACAGAATCAAGACCAATTCTTATTCTATCCAAGAAAAGAAGTCCCTTTTTTCCCATTGAAATATTACTGTTTAATTTAAGGATGATGGTTTCAAAAATTATATCTGAGGGGGAAAAAAGGAAACAAACCAGATTTAACCAAGACACCAGTTTCCATTTTAAGAAGATTTGATATGAATCTGGACCATATTAGCTGTAGGTTTAAGAGAATCACACTTACAATTGCATTTAAAAAGATAATTTACTAGAATATGATTTGCTTCTAGATAGAAAGCGATTTTTCTCATTTTTTGTAAAGAGGGAATGTAAAAGTATTTTCCCATGATTAACACCATGCTTTCCCAGGACGAACAAAAGACTTTTGTAAGCCAGAAACCACAAAAAATAAGCATGTGTGTTCCCAAGGATTAGAACAGTAATACACATACAGCAGAAGACAGTAAGGAAATAAATTGTAAAACAATGTATTCAAAGACTTCAAAAACCATTTAAAAATAAAAGTCAATTTTGCAGCTCATACATATTGACACAGCCCTGAGGTTTTGATCACTTACATACATACCACAGTAGCTCCTTGATTGCTCAATTTACAGTTAGAAAATGTTATCTAAACGTAGATTAAAAACAGCTTTTGTGTTTGCAAGTTCACAGGAGGGAGTGGTTTGGCTTTCATTTACTGGAATGTAAAATGGACAAATCTTCTATATGATGGCTACAGAAGTCATACAGTTGATGTGGCCATGTGTGCAACAGGGTCATCAGCCTCTGCCCTGTGAAACTAGAGGATGGGCCCTCATACCAATTTTTCCTAATGACTCTCCAGCACTGTCGGAACCCAGGGCATCTCTTTTGCTGTGAAGGATTCTGATGGCAGCATCCTGCAGAACTATGGCCATGGGTTTAATCTGGGAGTTATGTCTCCAGCCTAGCCCAGTTATACACACTCCCACTGCAAACGCATGGGACAGGCATCTCCAAAAGGAGTTTCATCACAGCTGTCTCGGACACCAGCCACAGAAAGGGAACAATTACCCCATGGAGATGCCTATCTAGTTCTGTCAACCACACAGGACCCTAGATGAGTAGCTTAGACTAGACAGCTAAATTTTAGATGGCTAAAGATAGGTGAGATTAATCTCACCTTTAGCCTTGGGATATGTCAAAATTTATCTCTGGAGAATTTATTAGTTAGGTTTCTATGGTGGGAAACCAGCTTCAGCATAGAAAGGATAAAAAGAAGGAACAAGGGCAGAAGAGAACACACCCAGTATTAAAGATGGCCTAAATATTCCACAGTATAGCCTGTGCCCTGTAGCACACACAACTAACCTGCAGATTAGAGCACTCTCATCTCTCAGGGCCAGTATCAACTCACAGACTAGCCAGAGCTCAATAAATCGAGTTACAAACTTGTGGCAGCTGAGGCTGGAGCTTTTAGAGTGCCAGAAGCAGTAAACAACACAGAGACAGCTACAGCCAGGCTTCATAAGGAATTAACAACATTTGATAGAATGGGGCATAGAGTCCCTTTAATGCCACGAATGTATCAGAAAAATAAATCTGTTTCAAAAAAAGGGACATTTTCCTTTGCTTTCTTCTGATGATATTGTTATCATGCACGCTAACTTTGTGAGTATTTATCACCTAAGCTTTTTTACATTGTTTTAAACACTTAAAACAGTTATTCACCTGCAGGAAGATGTATGTCCTTGATTTTCAGCTTAGATTCCCAGATCTCCTTTTTATTGGTTTTACTTCTCCTTTTTAGGAAAAAAAAATGGACTAGGTTTGTTTTTGTTATTTTATTTTTCTTCTTCCAGTTGTGTCTAATTTCAATGCAGAAAGTACTTATGCAGTTCTTCAGCCTGATTATGAAGGAAAACCAAGCTATTACACTGTAACTTCACTCCCTACTGTGTGGGAAGTAAGAATTGCATCATCCCTAGGATCCAGAACAGGAGATGAAGATCCCTTCTTGATGGGTGCGGTCCAAGATTTTGTAGTCAATCTTTCAACCAAAGTAAGAGCTCCTTTTGTTTTGATTTGTTTCTTCTCTCTTCTGTTTCCCTCTCTTCCCCACAAAAATCTTTGTGGAAGACTAAAAAAAACCCCAAAACCCCCAACTTTCAGTCTAGTATTAGGTATTTTAAATTTTATGTTTAAACACTGTAAACATCTCATACTTCTGCAACTCAATTTTTACCATCTAAACAGTTGTCTTTAAGTCTGAGTACCAGGGAATTAGGAATTCACAACATATGTGAGACCATGACAATTACAAGCCATAAAAAACATAAAAAGCAGGCACAGAAACTTTGATTCAGAATACCTTAAGTATTGTTAGTACTCAAATCTCAAGCCAAATGCTGCTTTTTGGATACCATTACCTAACAGGTGTTCTTAAATGTAAATTCCAACAAATTACTGAGGTTATTTTGTAGTGCAACTCTTTGTACTGGTGAATACATTGACCAATTCATAAATAAAAATAATTAAATTCTGTCTTCTTAAAAGGTGAAAGGCCATTAGCCAACAGACATTGAAAGAAAATCTATATTAGCCTCTACCAAAACTGAAAGCCTACTGTAAAAAAGGCTGAAAAAAGTTACGTCACACTTAAATACAGCATAAAACAGTGTGTCACTCTACCAAACATGAAACCAATCATTCAAAGGCACACTGAATTGTTAGACCGGGTTAAAATATATTAACAATCAAATTCCCGTCAGCACTCTTGGCAGTGCATATCATCTGCTGTCATTAATGTTTCATTCAGGAGCTTCTAGAGGAGGATACGCAGGTACGTGGAATTTAGGACGGAGGGAGGGAAGGAAGAGAGAGAAGGGAGAGAGAGAGAAGGAAGAGAGGGAAGAAGGCAGGGAAAGAGGGAAGGAGGGGAGGGCAGGGGCCGGCGGCCGCCAGGACCCGGAGCTCTGCAGCC
>VWYP01027336.1:6082-64865 GCA_013400435.1 Pycnonotus jocosus | reverse complement strand
GGGGTCCCGCCCGCGGGGGCGCCCGGGCGGTGGCGGAGGCGCCCCGTCAGCGCCGGGCAGCGGCGGCGGCTTTCCCCGGGCAGCGCCTTGCTGCGGATGTTGCCCCCCTTCCGCCGGGACCGCTCCTTGCTCGGTGCCCTTGTGCCCCTCTGACACAGGCGTGACTCTTCCACGCCGCGTTCCCCGGTACCGTGCGAAAGGGCCAGCTCAGCCCCGCTGGGAAAGTCGGCGGGAACCCCGCTCTGCCGGGGTGAGGCGTGCAGCTGGTATTTGTTTCCCTTTCGGGGGAGCCGGGGAAGGTCTTTTTTAGACTGTAAACAACGAAATACAAATCCTGTCCGTCCTGTTCTGCGCGGTGAGATCCTTGGCATGTTTTAGGGTTTAGTGAAAATGTAGTAGTCACAAAAGAACAGTTACCCATTTTAGCCTGACAATAATCCCAAAACCATCTACAACTCGATATTCCAAATTCTTATTGAACTAAAAAAAGAGGGAGAAAGTGTTCTAAAGATAACTGTATGTGTAGTAAATTTTGACAGACCCATTAATTTGAGGCACTTGAGGAAAGCAGTTTCTGTGTGTGAAAAACATCTGGCTGCAGTAATGGAATAATTGCAGTCCAGAAGCACTGTAAATTAAGGTGATGCGGCATTCAGAATGCTCTAGCATATAGAGTCAGTTCTTTAATCTCAAGTATTACACCACACAGCAAGAAAAGGAAGGACTATATTCCTGTCAACATGATGAGTCTGAATTAAACCATCTAAAGTAGACCATGAAATACGATTTGTAATATGAATTTAACTTTAAAGATGACTTAAACAGCATAATTACTCTTGGATGCCCTAACTCAAGTGAGTAAGCCTGTGTGTACCTTAGCAAGCAGTGAGGCCCAAAATAGGTAGATTTGCAGAGAGAAACAGTTGTCACTGAAAACTGAATAGCCACTGCGTTTTTTCAGAAGGGCTCCCTTTGACCTGGGTTAATAAATCTGGAAAAAAAGCTAAATCCCTTAGAATTTGAAATTCTTGAGAACTTCTAGAGTGTGTTTTCCAATTTACTCTAAAAAAGAACCTACTCTTCTTGTCTGGGTTCATCTTGTGAAGTGAATGAGAGCATAATAAATGGGGGTTTTTGGAAGTGTGCTTCACTAGCCCACTCCTGATTTTAACCAAAATGCTGAATTACAGCTTTAGCTTCCATCAGCTCTGTATCTTTGAGTTTATATGTAAAAATGCGGAAGATCTTAATGTATTAAATGTTTAATTGCTTTTTATGGGTTTTAAAATTCTTATGCAAAAGATATTTTGAACACTTATAAATTTGTTGTGAAAGAAATGGTCTAGTATTAAAGCTGATGCCCTTTACCTGATTGTTTGGATCAGATGGGCACTCTTGTTGGGTGTAGAATAGACTCGTCTTTGCATGTGAGTTCTGTAAGTCCTAAATAACTCTGCCGTATGCTTCTGGGAAACAGAGCTCAAAAAGTCTCCTTGTCATGTCATCCCCACCTTTGAAGTTTGATAAAGTGTTTCTGTAAACACTTCATGGGTTTTCCTTTAACCATAGTCCTGTCTTTCTCCCTGCACTGGGCGTGCTGAGGGGGCAGACAAGAGTGGTCGGTCAGTCAGGGGGTTCACATTTGTGTCTGAATGCTGGCATTTTAGTTGTCCTGTAGAAATCGACCACTGAAAGTTTCACGGGAGAGGTTTTGGGGAGTAGGAAAAAGCACATTGGTATTCATAGTGAGAGTCCTGTTTATATGTAGTCCTCAGCTAAACCAGAGGTAGCGTGTTAGTTGATGCAAGTGTGGGTAGGAACAAAACATTGAGTGAGCCAAAATTATCTGCTGAACCAATCATTAAGTTGTGTAGTTGCGGTCTCCTAGTGTGACCGCAGTGGGGATAATGTGTGAGGATCCACCTGCAGCTTTCCCTGCCCCCACCTCTAATTCGGAGGTAAGCAGTCTGGAGAGAGGACCGAAAGTGATGGAAAGGCTTACTTTGCTGTTACAAACCATAGGCTGCATCACAAGTCACTCTGTTTCCAGCAGTGTGCAATGTTTTTTGGTTAAGGCCCTCTTAAAGGTGGAAGAAAGTTTTGGTCTTGTTAAGTATGAAGGGAAAATATAATATTTAATATGAATGTTAGTTAGGTCAGAGTAAGGCTCAACTGACTGATCAGCTACTGAAGCTTTAAGAAGGGGAAAGTGTGCTTTTTCTAAATTGACTTTAGAAGCATTGGTGAAATACAAATAAATTGAGTTTAATGATTAAACATACATTGGAGAGTGGGAGAGGTGTAGCCTAGGGTATCAGTAACTCAATATCTTTAAATGAGAGCCTGTGTCTTAGAAAATATTCTATTAATCTTAAAAATTGTGTTGAGATACTTTGTTTGTGAATGGCTTTATTTGAACTGTCAACATAATGTTTGTAGGTGTTTGGATTCCAGTCTTGGCCCATTGACAACTGCTGTGATAAGTAAATGTAGGGTGCTTGCTTGCCCTGTTCATGCTGCTTTTAAGGTCATCAAATCACAGAATACTGGAGTGGTTTGTGTTTGAAGGGACCTTAAAGATCATCCATTTCCAGCCCCCTGCCATGAGCAGGAACACCTTCCACTAGATCAGGTTGATCCAAGCCCTGTCCATCCTGGCTTTGGATGCTTCAGGGATGGGGCTGCCACAGCTTCTGAGTGCCAGGGCATCACCACACTCACAGGGAAGGATTTTTCTAATAGCTGAGTCTGCCTTCTGTCAGTTTCAAGCCATTCCTCCATATCCTGTCAGTCCAGACCCTTGTCCAGGGTCCCTCTCCAGCTCTCCTGGAGCCTCTTTGGGCCCTAGCAGGGGCTCCAAGGTCACCCTGGAGCCTTCCCTTCTCCAGGATGAACACCCCCAGCTCTCCCAGCCTGTATCCATAGCAGACGGGCTCCAGCCCTCAGAGCATATCTTTGTTCTTCTCTGGAGTCATTCCAGAAGATCTGTGTCCTTCTGATATTGGGGTCCCCAGAGCTGGAGATCAGTGTTTTATGTGGTAGCATCCCAAAAATGGTTATTTACAGGTCAGCTAGTAAGATCGTGTCCTTTGACATCGTATGTCAGATAGGAAACAGTCTACAGTTTCAGGATGGGAAGACAGACACAGTTTGATGTGATTTGGTGGAGACCTTTACTAGTGCTACTCTCTGAAGCCTTGTCCAGTGCATATATATATATATACACACACATATACATATGTATACACGCACTTTTTTCCCAGTTTTATTATTATATAGATATGTTTAGTTCTGATAAACCTGTGCTGTTCTGTTTTCATAGAAATGTTTCTGAAGTTCTTTCTGATTTATGTCTAAAATATTTGCAGATTTCTTTCAGTTTCACATACTGTGAAGAACAGTTATGGAAACAACTAAAAGTTAAACAGATGATACCAGAAATGAGGCTCTAAATATAATTTCCAACCAGTATTTTCTTTGATTTGGCAATATAGCTGTTTCACAGTTCTTTCAACTTGTTTCTTGTGTCCTTCTAAGTTAAAGTACATTAAATGGTTAATTTAGTGTCCCTCATAAATATTTTGATGTATATACTTGTAAATGGATTGTGATAGTCATTCAGACTAAGTTATTAATGTGGTTTGTTTAACTGCAGAAATGAGTAGAAAATGTAGCTCTAAATACAAAGGTGTTTGTCCTTTAAGCAAGGGCAGGAGTTGACAGTAGACTTAAGTTGTGCATACTTTACTTATCCAAAGTGAATATTTTATTATCTAACCTAGTTCTTATTTAAGAAAAAATAAAGCCAGTTTTCACTTGTATTTTTGGGGTGTTGTGTTTGTGGTTATTTTTGTCGTTGATAGGTGCTTTGGGTTTTTTTTAAAAAAAAAGTTCTTTAGAAAGTCTGTGAATTGTAATCTTTCCAGAGTAATTCTCTTTGAATACCAGCACAACTGAAGGGCTGTAAGGGATGGAATTTTTCAGAGGAGACTCTGAAATCCCTTCAGACCTATTTCATTTTTTAGCAGTGAAACAAACCAAATCCCACAACATGATTTTTATCCCTGATCCAAAAATTAAACAATTAGTGTCATCTAAAATAATGGGAAACTGCAGATTAGTTTAGGCTTTATTTGGCTTTGATACTGTGTCATCCTCTGAGGGAAACTTTTCAAACTTCTGTTCTTTGGAAAATGTCTATGGTTACATGGTATCAATCTCTTTTTTTTTTTTTTTTTTTCCTTTTAAAATCATGGCTTCTGGAGGCTTGTGGCCACCAGCATTCTCAAGATCTCCCATGCTCTCCTTCCCATGTCCCAGCTTCTCATATAGCTTGCAAAAATTGAGAAAAAAAAGTGTGTATTCAGTCTTAAAACTTGGAAAATAAATTAAGACTCTTAGCACAGATGTGAGACTTGCCAGACTTCCCGTGATTCTTTTTAATACTCACTTGTGACTTGACAGGAGTCCAAGTGCAGTGTTTAAAATTATGCTACAAAAATACAAACTAGTAATTTTTTAAAATCTCATTTATGTAATTAAGGTGTGAATAATATCATCCAGGTGTTGGACTAATAAAGAAGACAATTTAGAATTATGACTCTGTTGATAACTGAAGATTAAATGTAATTTTTTCTTAAAGGAGAAAGCATTGTTCTTGGGCAGCAAAGCTTGCTTTTTTGCTTTTTTATCACTTTTTTCTTTTGCAGTCTTTTTGAAGATGAAGCAATGAACATGCACACTAAAATGCTTGTTCATTCTTTGTCAGCATAATGTGAATCAGCAGCTATTAACCACTGTAGGCATTCATCTGTAATATAACTATTTCCTTAAAAGGAGAGATAGCTGGGGGCAAGGACAGAGAGATAAAACTGTAGGAAAAAAGCCTTTGCTGTGTTTTGAATGAGCTGTGTCTTATCTTAACTGTCTTGTTTTAGCAGTGGTAAATGATAGTTGTCCCTTTGGACTTCACATCTGTGGATGACAGATTTTTTTTTTTTTTTTAAATAGGCTGAAATAAATGTAAATGTCAACCCTAAGGGAACTGATGGAATGACTGACTTGCTAAAACTCACTCAATAGATCAGCATAACAGGTGTAGCACTGAGAGTTTGTTTTCTCCAGGCTATATTTTTGAGGGTCTACAATACCATTTTTACCAACTGTTGAGGAATTGGAAGTGTTCCAAGAACACAGATGTGTTAGAAGCATGATGCTAACTGAACAGACCCTTTTTGTCTGTTAGGTGATAAATTAATCTTGCTGATTTTATCATTTTGGTGATGACAACTGAATTTACATCTGGGTGCCCAAGTTCAAGCAGCTTAGGGAGCAGTGACAGCCAGGATGGGTCCTGCCTGGGTTCTGGAGCTGCCAAGGGGAGCTTTGTTCTCTGCTCTCTTATTTCAGAACATCACCAGTGATGCTGTGATTGCCAGGGGCAATCAATATCCAGTGTGGTATTGCTGGATGCTTGTTCACTAAGAAGAGACGAGGGAACAGGGTTTTGTTTATGTTTTTAGTAATTTGGCTAACCTTTAGCTGGATCATGTATGGGAATTATATGGTAGGTGCAGATCAGAAAAAAAGCCAAACACATGTAGACTGAGTTGATTTGGATGGTAGGGCTGCGTAATGGATATCTGAGTCTAGGAATAAAAGGTTAGCTCTTCTTTATGGGAATATCTGAATTGGATTTATTCACTGATGGAGAATAAGAGGCTTTTGCTCTTTAAAAGAAAGCACTGAGCTCACAGGATGTAACTCTTGTAGCCCAAGTGTTTTTGCTTGGCTCTTGCTAGAGCTATGGCTTAGTGGAGCCCAAAACTGAAGGATGGCAGGTCCATTTTTGCTAGTTTGTTGCCCCAGTTGCTCTTAGGTATGTTACAATTGATAGTAACAAGGTAGCTTCCTGTGTTTTATTTGGCAGCCGATCTTTGACACAACTGGTAGGTTTGGATCCTAGCTTGGGCTAAATCTGGGTGCCTTTGGATGAGTCCTCTTCTTCAATGTTCAGCTGGTGATGAGGAAATTCCTGGTCACAGGGGCATGGTGCAATCCTGCTGGATAGGAGTAGCTGCTGTGCAAGGCTTACTGCAGTGCCAGGTCCTCAGCTGTCCAGGAGGAGAGGGAAACCGTCAAGTGATTTCTGTATCAAAGCCTTCTCCAGACTACTCTGCTCCTCAGTCTGTCTTTTCCTGAATTTGAAAAACCTGTAGCTTGGAGGGGAAAAAGGATTTGGAAGACAAACTTTGATATGTGGGGATGGATGCTGCCTCTGGATTTGGTGTTCCCATTGTATCTTGGTGACTGTTAGACAGTGGAATTTAATTTTCCAGGTCTTTGGATTTAGCATGAAGAGTTAAGATTGTAAAGTGTAATCAGCTGTTTTTCCTGAAAGTCTAAGTCTTCAAAGCAGTAAAGGTATGACTGTCATTGATTTCCTTGGGTTTCTGTGCCCTGATTTAGTATCTTAGTGATATTTGAAACATTCAGACTCGGTGTCCAAAAAGCATTTTGGTGAACATGTACACAAATGTGTGTGCTTTTGTCACCTTCAGTGACAACTTGGTACTTTTTACCTTCCTTCAGCTTTTCCAGGACACTTGTTTGTCCACAGGATGTTGAGTGCACTCCAATGTGTGGCGGTGGTGCTGAGATTGGGTGAAAGTTTTTCCACCTTGTGTGAGATTTTTGTGTGGGTGAGGAACACATCACACTATTATGGGTTCTACTCTGTGCCTATTCTTGTACTCTACCTGCACTGGGTACATTCCTCAACAATGTTACCTGCTTTACTACTATTTTTCTTCTGTAACTTAGCAACAACAGTTCCTTATAGCTTTACATGGTTTCAGCCATCCTGATTCTCATCTTTGGAATACATTTTTTTTAACTATCAGTGGGAAGACTTTATGGTTTAACTGAGGATCTGCACCAAATGACTCTTCAAAGCAGAGACTGGTGAGAGGAAGAAAAGGATTTTACATCTACCTTTATTCTCCAGTCAGCTAGTAAAGAGCGGTAATTGTTACCAGTCGTAAGCAATCAGATGAGCAAACCTGCAGCCTAAAGTACCTTACACTCACTATTACCTTCCTGTAATAATGCAATGAATGACTTTGAATGCATGAGGAAAATGAGCCTTGGATGAGATACGTGTTTTACGATGAATCCTGATAAGCATCTCGCTTTGGTCTCTATACTGTGTGCTTAAACAAAGATGTATTCCTTTTTTAAATGTGGTTGCTGTACTGATTTTCATTAAGATAAGTATTGATGTGTTCTTTGGAAATATCTGTATTTATAGTCATTTGGATGTAGAGATGTCTAAATTTACTGAAGATATGGTAGTTTTGCAGGTAACTGTTCAACATAGTTTTTGTAATTGTATACTAGTAGGGAGAAAAAAATGGAGTTACTTCTCTTTGATAAAGCAGAATAAAGTTTTATAGCTGGTACTTAGGAGGAAATATTTTTGTCCTTATGCAAAACATTATCTCAAGATCACTGATAATGAAAACTTCATAGTAGCAGGCTTGGTTGTGTTCTCAAAGCAGAGTTTGATTGATTGTGTTTAAGTGTTTATGTAGGTTTTATGCTAGCGTGTGTGTGTGCCTATGTTCACGGGGTTTTTAATTTTCAGTCTCAAGAGTATGAGGTTATTAGGTGTGCAGGGTTCCAAGTGAGAGGAATTTGAGGAATGTTCACAGTACTGGTTTTCTTCTATGAACTGAGGATTTATAGTAAGTGAGCTTTCATGTTGTTACTTCTTTAATCCTTCCAACCTGTGTTATAAGAACTATTTTAAGTTTTGGAAGATCTTTTTGGACTCTCCATATTTTTGATGGTGATGTCTGTTACGAATATCTTAAATAATATTCTTGCATGGTTTTTTTCTTAGCATCTTTTGCATTCAGTCGAGTGGTTGTGGCACCTCCTTTGTGAGCAGTGATTTTAACATACAATCATCTGCTTGTGAAATACTTTTCAAGTTATGTGTGCTTACTTCTAGTTTTCCTTGATTGAAGGTTACTTTTAAAATACAAAGAGCATTATAGGAGTTTTAGGCTGCTTTCCAAGGATGTGATTTGTTATTATTGTTTGTGGTATCAGTTACCCTTTTTAATGCTGATGTTAATAATATTTCTGAGTGGGAAAAAAGAGCCTGATTAAATAATATTTGTAGAAAATGAAATTGTGTAAAATGAACAGAAAAGCCTAGAAGGCCTATCCTCATGACAATTCCAGCACAAACTTGTAAGTTTAATTGAGTTGTTTTCTCTACTTCATACCTTTTCCCTTCTTTGTCCACCCATTCATAAATAAAACTAGTTTTAAGAATTCTGAGTGTTCTAGCAGAACAGTTATGGTAGAAGAGAAACTAAACAGTGTACAGAAGAGATGTACTTTTTCTCTTTGCTATGACAGTAAGCATTCTTGTTGTGGATATGTGTACAACAAATCTGGTTGTAGAGAAGTTATTTTGTATTCACACTGCTGTGGGAAATCTGGTTGGCTGTTGTGACAGATACTGTCATAAATGTGATACCCTTATTACACAACTGGAAAGCAGAATTCAAACATTCACAAGTTTGACCTCTGTTAGTTCTTAAGTGTAGCAGCTTTTTACACTTTTTTACACAGTGGTTGCATTTTCTCTTTCTCATTTGATGCTTTTGTTTTCACCAGCATTTTCAGTTTTCTGATGCTTTACCTTTGGATTTCTTTTTATTGTATTTGGCAGTACCTAAATTTTACAAAGACTGAGATGAAATTGGTGTTTCAGTGTAGTGTATGGGTGGGGTTTTGTTTCGGTTTTGTGGGTTCTTTTAAAGGTTAAAGTTTGAAATGTTTATTATTATGCTGCATTCTATATTATGGATACCTCAAACTTGTCATCCTGTTTAAATATAGAGGGTACATAACTTGGCTGAAGTCCTCAGAATTCAGAAGTACAACATTCTGTCAGAGTAAAGTGTTAAATGGAGTTAGGCTCAAACTAAGTATTTCATTCACTTCTCAAGAAACAGAAGGTAATGTTTCAGTGTTGAAAGATTTTTTATTTTTTTGGCAGCTGAAACATTGGAAGCTCTCTCAGTGCTCCGAGTAGTCCACAAGCTGTTTTGAAAGGATGGTGTGTGTCCCACAGAGATAAGTGAGAAGGAAGGTTAACTCTTCTCTGCATTCATTTGTCTGTGTCTATAAAAATAGAAACAGACTCGTGTTCCCTTTAGCCTTCTGTGCTATGGAAGTGTAGTGAACAGAACATTGGAATTGATTATTTTATCAGGAAAAACCCCAAAGCAGCATATATGGTATGTGTGTTGTCTAAGGGTTCTTTCTTCAAAGAAGATACAAAAAAAGAACACTTTAAGGCTTATCTTTAACTATGGTCTCCCTCATGAGTTTTTCCTAATTGCTCACCCAGAGTATGTACTCATCCATATTACTTCCCTGTGCTCCCCACCACTGTGGATTTAATCTTCAATTTTTCCATTTTGTACTCTGTTCCTTTTTTCTTTTCTTTTTTTTTTTTTTACCTTATAATGAATACAGAGTTATGCTTCATTAAACTCTGTGCTGTAAGCTATGAGTAATATGATAAGTTAGGCTATAGAGCTATCCAGTTAGGAGTATATAATTTATATTGCACTGGCTGCTTCTCATAAGCTCTTAGAAAAATAGAAGTTCATGAATAGTAGTTCCATGACGAATTTTTTTGTTCCCATGTAAATTGACTGGAAATTGAAGATTTCCTAAGTTAACAAATCTGTAGTCTTGTTGTTAGGTATATGAAAACATTTAAACTGTTTCCTTCCGAAAACAAGCTCTTTAAGATTAACAGTGCATGGTATATAACACTTTACCACTTCTTGGAGGGGAAAATTCAGGTTTGTGGAACTTTTGGGATTTTCCCCTCAAAACTTGTGTTTTCCCCATATATTTGTACATTTTGCCGGTGAAGTTAAGCATGCAGCATTCCATAAGGGAGTGGCAAGGGCGGGTAATGCTGATGTGCTCTGCACTTTACTGGGGTCCAGACTAGTACTGTGCTGCTATTGCCACTGGAAACGGGGGTCTTTTTCTTCCCTCTTTCTGTTCAAAAGTTCACTCAGAGCGCCTGTGTGCCATGAAAGTAGCTTGAGCAGTGAGTAACCAGGAGCACAGCTGGCAGTGTGGTTGCTTTTCCCACAGTGTGTTTAAATATGGCTGTGCCCTCTGCACTGCCCGTGTTGTGAAAGTTTCCCCACATCTGAAACCTGAGGATTTGCACTGGCTACAGTGTTATTATTGTTGGGAGCTGGCAGATGGTGACAGCCTCCGTTGAGCAATAGAGTGATGAGGTAGTCCCGTGTCAGCTGAAGTGAGTCTCCGCAGCTGCGCTCAGTTACAGGAACTCTGGGGTCAAGTGTAATCTGCGTGCTTGGTTTGTTAAGGTGTGACATGTCCTGGTAATGCCATATTTTATTTGCAGAATTGTTCTGAATCTGACTTAAGTGGTTTCTTGATCGAGCAAGGGCACTTAATAATCTTTTTTCTTCCTTTTAGTTGGAGGAAGGGCTCAATTGAAAGTGAAATACAGTGTAAAGATCAGACTTGGAAATACTTTCAGTCTTCACACTCTCTAGCAGAGCTGCCTTCTCCCTAGCCTTTCTTTTTTCCTTCAAATTTAGGAATCTTTAAAACTGTTATATAGGAGTTATATATTTCAAAGTTTTAAATATTGTCTAACTTTAACTGTTGTTTATTACCCAATGAATACTGTTACTTGAGAACTTTGTCAGAAAAGAGATGGTATTCCATTGCCAGGTGATCTGAATCATAATGATCCATTGGGAAAGCAAACTTGTAACAAGTATGACAAATCCAATAGTCATGAACAGAGAAGGGGGGAGAAGTTTGCATAAAGGCAGTTAGAGTTCAAATTTAAAACCAAAACATCAACCTCCTAGAGAGAAAATCAAGGTATTTTACCAATGCCTGATTGATTGAGCAGACAAAATACTTTTGAAAGAAGGCATAAAGAGGAACATATATATTTCATTCTGCACTACATGAATCAGTAAACGGAAGAAACTCACATAGTATTTTGGTGATTTTTATTTTAATGCATCTGTTTTATTTCTTTTTGATTTTCATAGTGTTGGAGTTAAAATATACCAATTACTAAGAGTGAAATCCTAGATAATTTCTAGGTGTTACAGTAAATTTGTCTCTGAATCACTTGACAAGGAAAGAACTGTTCTTTATTGCTGAAGTCCATTTTTTGGTCTATGAGACTACAAAAGCAGTGTTAAGATGTACATACCAAGGTTTGGGTACTTCAAATGGTCACCAGCATGTATTTATTTGAAATACTAATTTGAAGAAGAATTAGACCAGGGCAGTGCACGTTTAACAAGTTCATGTTTCAGTAGCAATAGGTTCCTGTTGGACATGACTTTCAGGGGTACAACTTGTTTCTTTGCTCCCCAGGTCTGAAGCACAGAAGCATGCTTTCCACTGAGCCTCACACTGCCACCTGTGATACAGAATGTCTCTAAGTGAGAACAACAGCGTGGTGTTTGCCTATGAATCCTCAGTGCACAGCACCAATGTACTGCTCAGCCTTGATGATCAGCGAAAGCAAGATATCCTTTGTGATGTTACAATTTTAGTGGAAGACCAGCGATTTCGGGCCCACAAAGCTGTGCTTGCAGCTTGCAGCAGTTACTTCCTTTCAAGAATTGTGGGCCAGGTGGATGCTGATCTTATCATCACTTTACCGGAAGAGGTGAGTGTCACTCCCTGCCTTTTACCTGCCAGTGCTTCTAATCTGCTTTGTTCAATTCTCTTTAATGGTAGGCTTGAGTTTAACTGATGAGTTAGACTAGGGGATTTAAGAGCTGAAAGGTACCAGCTCACAGTCTGGGATACCAAAAATACTTTTTGAATTCAAGTACTTCATATGTATTATATTGTAAGGACTAACTACTGCCACCTTGGTGTAGGGTCTGTTGTTTTTTTGCCAGTGTTTTTATTTTCTGACTTTCATCCCAAATAAACGTTAAATAAATGACTACTGCAAGAGTTGCTTTTCTGGGTCAGTCACACTAAGAGTTTTTTAGGGTTTTTTCTTGTTTGAGCATAGCTAGCTAGAAATTTGTAAGAGAAAGTGAAAGGAGTAGTGTTTGTGCTCTCTTGATCCTTGCAGGTTTTGTAGTGTTTCTCCCTTAAACAGAAAGAAGGTGCAGTTTTAAAATACTATTGTATTTTTTCTTTCAGTTTCATTGATGCATGCTACTTACTTGTAAAGCCACTTTAATGTTTTGTTAACTACACTAAGTCTGAATATATCTTGGCAGCTTATGGATAAACCGTCTTTTACATTCTACTGCCCCGCGTTATAAAGGATGAATTAATGTGGTGGTGTAATCATTAGTAGCATAATCTCCAGAGGGTATTTCAAAAGCTATTTTAAGAATTCTTTAGGCAGGTCATGAGAGTTTACAGACAGTTTTAAAGAACTGGTCTCCATGCAGATTTTATCAACTTCCTTTCATGTGTTGTATTCTTTAAAAGAACATACGAAACAACTACTAAAAAAACCAAAGTAAACAAACCCTCAACTGATTCTTAAATTGAATTGCATGAATAATTCATTATTTTGCTGGCAGAAGGATTGAATGTAATTAATGCATTGATAAAGTGCTTTATTTAGCCTAAAATACTGTTCATTTCAGTAAAGGCAGAGTGTGGACTTGAGTTTGAGTATTAGTAGTGGTCATACTGCTTTATTCTTCATTTGCAGAGAAAAGGCTAAAGGAAGTGTCATGTAGTTGGTAATCTGTTTGTAGGATCTGATTGTGGCTTTCTACTTGATTCCTTAGACATTTTTTCATGTGTAGAAGATCTTGTGCGGTTTCTAATGAGACAGTTGTTGTTTATCTCTGGATTCCCTGATAGGCAACTGTTTTGAAGACATAAATGTTCAATTAAAATCACTTGCTCTAAAGGGGCTTTAAACTGAGAATTCTGTTTGATGTACAGTTTTTGAGTGCATTTCTTCAAATCTATGGGAAGATGAGAGAAGTAGGTGGCTGTAGTAGTAAATAATCATATGTAGTCTAACTTCATTTTTTCAAACTTTTTTTTTACATCAGTGGTGTGTAAGACTAAGTGATTAACAGTAATTGCTCTTCAAAAACTACAATTAAATACCAGCAGCATATTCTAGAGTAATTAATGTACAACTTGCTTTGAAATGTATCTTTGTGAGGTTGGAATCCAGTTACTGGTTTTCAGCGTACAGCAATATTTTTCTTTTAGTACTGAGTTGCCAGAACATTTTATTAAGAGATTGATCACAGTGAAGAAAACTGTCACAAAATGTGCATTGTAAAATTGTATCAGAAGAATTGTTTCGGAATGAGTTTGACCAGGTTTTCACAATAGAAAAATTTGCTGCTTTTGTCCTGTACTCTGTCCTGCTGGCAGGAGAGGTAAATTTATGTAATTCTCTGCTTAAACCCAAATAGACCGTACTACTTTTTTTTAATCTGTTTTTGTAATAGGTAACACTTAAAGGATTTAGTCCTTTGCTTCAGTTTGCCTATACAGCAAAACTTGTTTTAAATAAGGACAATGTGTCTGAAGTTTGCAAATGTGCAGAATTTTTGGGTGTACGCAACATTGAAGAGTCCTGCTTTCAGTTTCTCAAATTCAGATTTTTGGACTTTAAATTGGATCAGCAGGAATGTCCTAGGAAGAAATGTTGCACACAGCGTTGTCAGAAAGCAAAACCTAAAACTGGCAGTGTGGATGATGGAGACCTGGAAATAAATTATGAAGTAGAAGCACTTCTAGAAAAGGAATGTAGTCAAATAGCTGACACGACACCCTGTAAAGATGAAGAAAATGCTAAATCATTGCCTGTTCTCCAAGATAATGCCAATCAAAACTGTGATCCTGTACATTTAGAAAGGGGTAGTGCTTCCAGCTTATCTTCCCAATGCCCAAAATATAGAAAATTCCAGAAAGCTTTTGGAAATGACAAAGTTCATACTTCAGAGTCCAATTCCAGTATTAAAGATGTTCAGGTACCACCATTTGCAACTTCTCTTGAGAAGGAAACACCTGATAATGATGGCATACAAAAAGCTCAGGAGTGTGTGCCTATGCAGCTGATATCAAACTGTGAAGAGACTCAGGTAGAAATGGAAGAAGGGGAAGAAGGCATTCAGAAAAAAGAAGAGTCAAAGAGAGATTCTGTGACTCGGAATGTGTCATGTCCTGTGGAGAAAATGGATCTTGCTGCTTTCCCCCAAAACTCTGTTGCATCTCATGGACCCAATTCTGTGTCTATTTTACACAGTTGTGAGCAATATGGTAACTTGAATTTCAGTAGCATGCAAAACAGCACAGTCTTAGCTGAAAAAACTGTGTCAAGTACCGGAGCTGGAAATGACAAGACTGAAAGTCAAGGTAACCCATCTTCGAAGGTGGATTTGTGCATTAGGGAAGCCACTACTAACATCACGTCAGCAGGTGATCGAAGCAGTGTGGAGAGAGAGATAGCAGAACAGCTCGCACAGGGATTCTGGAGTGATATTCACAGTGCAGACACAGCCTGTCAAATACATTTACCACCTGCAGTTTCTAAAGAGTACTTGGAGCCAGTGTATTCGGGGAAAAAATCAGAGTGTCCATGGCTGGGGATCAGGATCAGTGAAAGCCCTGAGCCTTGCTCTCAGCGAACTTTCACGACGTTGAATTCCGTCAACTGCCCCTTTATAAGCAACCTTAGCACTGAAGGGTGCTCCAACGCCTCTGAAATAAACAGTGGAGATTGTGTTCAGGGACCGCAACAAGAACAGTGCCCCTATAACTACGTGATAAGTTTGGGAGAGGATTCGGAGACTGACACTGAGGGAGACAGTGAATCCTGTTCAGCAAGAGAGCAAGAATGTGAGGTAAGAACATCCTGATGTCTCCTTTGCTTCCCAGTCTCTTAAGACCATATTCAAAAATCTAAATCTGAGTCTTCTGTGTTTTGTTGTTTTCATGTTTTTTTTCCTGTTGCTGCTCGTTTTAAGAAGTCTGGAACCGAAACTTTAAATAACCATTCAGAGATTTATATGGAAGGTCACTGTTAATTCAGGGAGACTGAATTAAAGTATGAAAGTATATTTGGTCAGATACTGAAGTGTTAGATGCCTTCATATTAGATATTTTATGATTTTTTTTCTGGAACAGCTGTCAGAAAAAATTGAGTCTTAAGTCAAGGCATGAAGGTTTGTTCTTAGATTTTTTTTCTTTTACCCGCTTCAGTTGGATTTAAAAAAACTGTAAACTTCTCAGAACTTTTGTTTAATAGAAACTTAACAGTTTTCTTGGTTTTATTCTGAACTGTGGGGTGGAGGTGGGAGAAAAATGATACTTCAGATTTAATGTGAAGTGAAAATTAAGTTTTTAAGCTGGCTTCAGTAGCTGTGTATTTAAGACTGTTTAATAATGTCCCCTTCTCCAACACCAAGGTTATTTTTGTTTCTCCAACTGCAGTAACTATTTGGCACTTCCTTTCTTTGTTAATGCTTTAGTAGTGGTTTAGGCTGATACCACACAAGAATAATCTAATCCTAAAAGATTTTGTGATATACCTGGAACAATTTCCGTCTCAGTTCTTAGCATCATAGAATCGCAGTGTAACTCTGCATGATGGATGATTCAATGTTACAAAAATTTAGTTATTCTTAAAGCGCTAGGGTTTTTATTTTTTCAAGATACTGGGCCTTACTGAGATTGAATGTAAGTGGAACCTGCCATCAGTACAAAAAGCTAGAATGCCAAAGAGAAGGCCAGAATTGGTTAAATACATTCCTCACCTTTATGTGACAGAGAAGATGGCATCATTGCTGAGATCAGTACTCTGGGTTTTTTTATTATTTTTTGCCTGTTTGTCACTAGTAGTAGCCAACCACAGAAGAGATTTCTCTGTAGTCTCTTAAAACTAAATTCAGATCTTTGACCACACGAAGGTAACATATTCTGCTACTTACTATACTCAAATGTAGGGATTAAAATAAGGTGTCTTTAGTTGGATACTCAAAAAACTGTGGTGATTATTTTGTAAAGGTAAGTATGTTTTGCAGTATTAATCAACACTTTGTGATCTCAAATGCTTTTGTAGCTTGGGTATACAACAGTAGCAAGAGCCTGGTCCTCTCTCCTCCAACACTAAGAAATTAAAGACAAATATTGTAACTTCTGTATTTTAAGGAAATGCCTGTTTCAGATGAACTTTTCCTGCAGGAAAAAAACCTGTATAGGTATAAAACTGTATGCAGGATGCAGTCTTAATAGCAGCTTTGGCAACACTTTAGGCTGTATTAGTGAGTCTTGACACCTGTTTTGTACCTCACCAAACTGTAACTCATCTCCTTAGAGTGTATCAGCTGCATATTTGATGCACACACAAGTAGCTTTTATCCTACTCTGAATATGTGTGTAAGGATCTAGTGTAAATGTGCAAATACTCTATTGCACCTGTGCTTGAACTCCTGTAGTTGAATCCCCTGGATTTTATCCCATCATCTGGTGATTATGTTCATTTGCTCTTGTCTCTAAGATGTGGGAAGAAAGATGGATTATGTGGCAAAGCATGCTTAAAATGAAAACTTGACTTGTTGATGTTTGCATATATCAATTCCACCTTGGATTTACAGCTATATCTCACATTCTAGGTAAAACTGCCATTTAATGCACAAAGGATTATCTCACTTTCCAGAAATGACTTCCAGTCATTTCTGAAAATGCATAAATTAACTCCTGAACAATTGGACTGTATTCATGATATCCGAAGACGAAGTAAAAACAGAATTGCAGCACAGCGATGTCGCAAGAGAAAACTTGACTGCATACAAAATCTTGAATCTGAAATTGAAAAACTGGTATGTATAAGTATTCATTGCTGTTATGTCTTTCTCTAAATGTCTTGACTGGCTATCTGGCAGTAGCTTGAGAGTGAGGTGGTTTACTACTTTTTTCACCCAAGCTTAAAAATCTTTATCAGTCTTGTATAACTTCTTGACAGCAGTTCTAGATTTTTCTGAGCCTTGCTCTAAAGTACACACATCTTTCCTTCTGTGGATTTGTTTCCATTCAAATAAAACATGCATCACAGC
This sequence comes from Pycnonotus jocosus, assembly GCA_013400435.1. Classification (NCBI taxonomy): domain Eukaryota; kingdom Metazoa; phylum Chordata; class Aves; order Passeriformes; family Pycnonotidae; genus Pycnonotus; species Pycnonotus jocosus. The sequence continues at coordinate 47,700 of VWYP01027336.1, read as the reverse complement.
ATAAATTTTGGTGAATGTTTCTGAAACCCATAAGCTTTGAATTCAACAGTACAGAATGATTCCCAGACTGTTATCCTACACTCTCTTTTTTACCTCTTCCCCTTTCTTGCTTCAAGATTTTGTTCTTCGGCTCACGGTATTGCTCATGATCAAGTTTGCAGTTATGCAATTGTTAGTTGTGTAAGTACTGTTCTTGGAACATAACAGCATGGGCTGGTGAACTGTTTCCTGAGTCTTGAATGTTAAAAATGAGACCCTTGCAGAAAGGCGGAAGAACTTGGGAAGTTGTTTGCCTTTTTAGCAGTTTCATCAAGATTGTAGCTGAGGAATTGAAGGATCCAGATTTCTCTGCAACCATCTGTTAATATATTTTCTCCTCCTTAAGAAGGCAATAAAAAGATAAATATGTAATTTAAGAGAAATGTAGGTAATCTGAGGTTAGGATTATGCAAAAATAGCAATGGCAAGAAGATAGTGTGGTTTTTCAGAAAAATAAGTTTTTGTTTGGCTCTATCATCTCTGTTTCCTAGTTGGTCGTACCATGTGCATGAAATAGTTCAGTTGTGTAGGACTACTGTACTCTTATTCTTGTCCATGGAGCATTTTAGGCTTGGTGTACCTGAATTTGGTATCAACATCAGCTGGAACATAGCAGTCATGTTGCATCTTTTTTGACTTCAAAGTGAAAATAAAATTAGAGCCAAGTGCCATGGACTGGAAACTTATTTTCCTGTAATCATCATCTTTCACTGCATCAACTCCTGCTTCTGCAGTGAGGAGACAGGCTTTGAAGAAGGGCTTGCAGTGCCATAGAGTTCTGATGAGCTGACAGAGCAGGTTGTGCTCAATGAAGAAGGTGGTCTGAGGAAGAGTAGTCAGGTGACTGTATTAATGATATCCTTACTGAAGAGAGAAGTTGCATTTCTGACATTTCAGAACTTTTTGCCTGGTTTTGTCATCATGTTGTCATTTCTGTTACGTAACTCTGTCAATATTTTGCAATACTTGGGTAGGGAATTAAAGGTTGATCTGCAAGATTAGACATGTGGTTGTTTGAGACTAATAATTATAAAATAATATTCTTCTTTCTGTGGACCTGTGGTGGAACAGACTGAATGTCTGCTGTTTGACAGGTGACGCTGTGCAAGGCCTAGATAATGAGTGTTGAGTCTTGAGAGGTGAGGTGAGGTCTGAGTTATATGAATCATCCTCTAGGCACAAACGTGTGCATTTTTTTTTCAACTGTGCTGATAAGTTTCTTCAGAAATTCCTGAAAAGACCCAGTTTAGAGCTGTTGACCATGCCTGAGAGTCACGGATCATCAAATTTGTATAAGTTGTGCACAAATACAGAAAGATTAAGATATGTCTAGGCATGATTTCCAGGTGGGTGGAAGAAAAGAGGTGTCTCAGGAGGGCTATGTGTGGTACGTCCAGGTTACTTCATGCATGATGGCTCCTGCCTTGGTCCTGTTTTCTGAGTCAGTTGTGTCTCAGACCTTTTAGACTTTGATCTTCTCATGGTATCATTTGTAATGTGGCTTTCAGAGGGAATAGAATGGTGTGGCTGTAGTTTAACAACTCTTGACAAGTAGATAATACTCTCTGCTACCAGTTAGGAAATACTTTTTGGTGGAATTCCTCATCCTGGTTTCCAGTATATGCACTGTATTGTCTTGTATTAGTTTCTATTTGGTGCTGCTTCAGTTTTTTTCTCTCTCAGAAGATGCTTGTTGTGTGTTTCTTGGAAGAGTCCTATATTTGGAACAGATTGACCCCTGCCTGACTAGAGGCTGGAGACTGGCAGCTGGCAAGTAGCTTTGCTGGCAAGCACCTTGGGGCCTGGGCAGGCAGCAGGCTGAGCATGGGTCAGCAGCATGTCCAGACTGAAAACAGGCCGTCAGTGTCCTGGGCTGTGTTAACAGGAGTGCAGCCCCTTGTTGGAGGGCAGGGTTGTTACCTAGCTTGGCACATGTAACATTGAATCTTTTGCTGGTTTTCACCCCATCCCAGTTCCAGGAGCACATTGGTAGACAGGAGGAAGGTTGGGTGAGGGCCACTGGGATGGCCAGGCTTGAAGTACTTCTGTGGTGAGAAGCAGAAGAAATGGGGCTTCTACCTGGAAAAGGGATGGGGACACCTAATGGCTACCTCTCCATATCTGTGGGGCAGTCCTGGAGGTTATACAGCCTTTGGTAGTGGATGATCTTCAGCTTCCTGTGGGGGAGTACTTGACAGCAGAACAAGAGACATGATCTTAAATTACAAGGGGGGATTTCATCTGAATATAAAGAAAGTTTTTTCTTCCCGTGGGGACAGGCAGGCAGTGGAGCAGTTTACCCTGAAAGGCTGTGCATGCCCTGTCTTTGAGGGTTTTGTGGCATGACTGAGTGAAGCCCTGAGCAGCCTGATCTTACCTGATCTCTGACTTCGTTTTGAGCAGCAGGTCAAACTACAGAGCTGCTGAGGTACCTCCCCTACCAAGTGATTCTGTAAAATTGGAAATCTTATGTTAAATTCTGCTTATATTGAAGAAAAATATTGTTCAGTGCTGAATCTGTTATCTGGGAGGGTTACCTTTGACCATGTTTTCTGTACTGATAAAGTCTTTTTTACCTCCCCATATAGCCTTTGCATATTGACATTTCAAGTGAATCTGGGTGTTCTTGTTGGTCGCTCATGTTCTGTATTTGAGAATACACAAGGGCCACTTAAGGAGGTGTTGACTTGTTAGAAACAGCTCTTTCAGAGACCCCGTGTATATTCACATTCCTTGTACTTTCTCCTGTACAATGGGATGACCCTGCATGAGCAGGAAGGTTGGACCATTTGACCTACTGTGGTCACTTCCAACGCCACCTTTAATGGTTTTTCACTTCAAAACTTTCAAAATGAGGGTGCTTGCGAGGGGGAGCAGAGTAGAAGACAACTGGTCTCAAGAAGCACTACTTTGGTGAAGATTCTGTAGCTGAGGAGGAGGATGTGTCAGTGCTCCAAGAAAAATGTAATTGAGATCTCGTCATATATATTATAGCAGGGTGAGGTGTGCAAACTAAGTACCTTCTTTACCAGAAGATTCAAAAGAGCTCTCGGTTTATTATGACCTCAAAACTAACAGACATTACTTTGTATTATTATTAGTATAATGCTGATAAAATAAAACAATAATATTTAAATGTATTGACTTGTGAACAGCTTCAGAAGGGGGATGAGGAAGCTGGAATAACTATTTCTGAATGTTCATGTTTGTTTTAAATATCAGTCCAGATAATTTTATCAGTCTGTAATACACAGCTGAGTGCCTCTACATACAATACAAAAGGTATTAGGTGATCTGCCTAAAAGAATAAGGAAAATTATTCTGATAGGTATCAAAAAACTTCTGGAGGATAATGCAGGCATCAGACACAGCCAGCAGGGCTCCATGAAGGGAAAGTCCTGCTTGTCAAGCCTGATTTCCTTGTATGACAGAGTAACCCACCCAGGTGATCTAGGAAAGCCAGTAGATGTCATCCTCTTGGATTTCACTAAAGCTTTTGACAGGCTCTCCCAGGATTCTTCTGAACAGAATGTCCAGCCCACAGCTTGATAAACACATCATGTGGTGGGAGAGCAACTGGCTCATGGGTCAGGAACAAATGGTGACAGTGACTGGGTGACATCAGGTTGGCACTGGTCCCTGGTGGGGTTCTGCAGGGCTCCATCCTGAGCCCTGTGCTCCTCACGATCTTCATTAACAACCTGGACACAGGACTCAATGGAACACACTGTAAATTTGCCATTGACACTAAACTGGGAGGAGTTGTCAACTCCCCTAAGGGCAGAGAGGCCCTGCAGAGAGACCTGGACAAATTGGAGACTTGGACAATCACCAGCCATGTGAAGCTTAACGAGGGCAAGTGCTGGTTTCTGCTCTGGGACAGAGCAACCCTGGCCATGTGTATGGACTGGGGAATGAGAGGCTGGAGAGCAACTGTGGAAAGGGACCTGGGGTTCCTGGTCCGTGGCAGCTGAACATGAGTCAGCAGTGCCCTGGCACTGAAGGGACATCCACGTCCTGGATGGCATCAGGCACAGCATTGCCAGCCAGGCAAGGAGGGGATTGTCCCACTCTGCTCTGCGCTGGGGCAGCCTCACCTTGAACATGGTGTGCAGTTTTGGGCACCATGGTTTAAAAAATGGCATTAAGCCACTGGAGACTATCCAAAGAAGGGTCATGAGGATGGGGAAGGGTCTGAAGGGGGGAAATCTTATGAGGGGTGACTGGGGGCATTTAGTCTGAAGGAGACTGAGGGGAGATCTCATTGAGGTATTCACCATCCTCAGGAGGGGCAGGTGCCAATCTCTTTTCTCTGTGACCAGTGACAGGACTTGAGGAGACAGCATAAAGCTGAGTCATGGGAGGTTTAAGTTGGATATTAGGAAAAGCCTCTTCTCCCCAGAGGGTGGTTGAACAGTAGAACAGACTCCCCAGGGCAGTGGTCACAGCACCAGCCTGACAGAGTTCAAGAAGCATTTGGACAAAGTTCTCAGGCACAGGGTGTGACTCTTGAGGTATCCTGTGCGGGCCCAGGAGTTGGACTCAGTCACCCTGATGGGTCCTTTCCAGTGTGGCGTATTTTATGATTAACAGCTGCTCCCAGTATGCTGACACGTAGAAATTTATTCACAACGTCCTCTTTCTCCTAATTTTAGACAAAAAGAACTGGCAACAACTGTTCCTCTTGCCAAATGCTGCCTAAACTTAATCAGTTCTTTCAAAAAAGAAGTTGTAGAGGTTGCAGTGTGAGGTTTCTCTGCAAAAAGGGGATGTGAGGAGGAGTGAAAATAATAAAACTTTACTGGAGTGAATTGACATAACAGTAGTTGTAACACATAGTCCCTATGATTAAAACTTGAAAACTATTTAAAGCTTTGTGTGTCTTCAGAACTGTATCTTCTATTAATTAATTACAAAATTTAAAATGTTTGTGTTGCAACATGTTTGGATTTGGGTTCTTTGTCCTTTTCATTCAACTTCTTTGTGATGGTCTTACTTGTTCCCTGCCTGTCCTTCTTTGCCATTTCCTCATTTTTCTTTATTCAAAAAGTTGCTTGTTTCCATGATTAGACTTCTCAGTTATCAGTGTCTTTTTATGTTTAGCCAGCTCCATCAGAAGCCTCAGAAAAATTCACAACATTGAAGCAAAAAAAAAAAAAAAAAAGCTTGATTTAATGCAGGCTACTTTTTTCTGCTCGATATTTATTAGTGAGATGCCATCCTTTTTTTTTTTTTGCCATGTGCTTGGACAATCCTGCTAGATTATCTCTGGGCTGTCAAATCTTCAGCACATCTTTCTTTACCTTTCTTAAATTTGCTATCTAATTTAGGGACTATACTTAACTCCATTGTTTGTGCTATAGTGGATTTGGCACTTCTTGAGAATGGAAGTTACTTTCACCTAGTGGAATAGTATCAAGAATTAAAATGTGATGTTTGATTTTTCAGCATTTCAATTTTAAAATACAGATCTCTATGAATACTGCTTAATGTTTCATTGACTCATTGGTAATGGTTTGTGTTACCCTGTAGATTAAGTGTTTCAGGAATATTTACAGTAAGTGTAACTGTGTTTCATTTGTTCAATAACTACAAATTACTCCTTTGTCTGCCAGCAGCATGAGTTTGGAAAAAGCTGTATATCTGAAAAATCACATCAAATAGCTTAGCTGATAATGCTTCCAGAGAGGTTAGGATTGGCCTTTTGATATATGTTTGATTGTGTTGCTGCTTACTTTTTTAATGCCAGATTACTTCTGTTTCAGCAGACCAGAGTATTTAAACTCTTGTTTTAGCTTTGCTAGGAGCTTAAACCATAGTTTTTATGTTAAAATGTAGACTAAAATATTATTTTTCTTTTTGCAGCAAAGTGAGAAGGAGAGTTTGCTAAAGGAAAGAAACCACATTTTATCAACTCTGGGTGAGACAAAGCAGAATCTGACTGGACTTTGCCAGCAGGTGTGTAAGGAAGCAGCCTTGAGTCAAGAGCAAATACAAATACTTGCAAAATATTCTTCTTCAGATTGTCCGCTCTCATTTTTGTTCCCAAAAAGAGAACAAACAGCTCCGTCTGATAGTGAGCTTGTGGTACCAGCATCTGTAGAATCAGCAAATGGCCTTTCAGGTGTCACACCTACAGCTGAGCAGAGTTCCTGTTATCAGTGTGTCAAAAGTGTGTGTGAGGCCACGTACGATCAAGTACAAGAGCTGCGTCCAGTTTCTGCCAGAACATTGGAGCAAACGTCGCTCGTGGAGCCGTGCGGACAGAGCAGTGGCATCACAGACTTCTGCCAGCAAATGACTGACAAATGCACTACAGATGAGTGAATCTCTCCTTCCCATTGCCAACCTCTCGACATTGCAATTAGAAGTGGGATTGAGCATTATTGGAAAGTAACTTACTAAGTGAGAAAAAAGATAAAAGTTTAATCTTTTGAAACTACATTGACAATTACATGGTCACCATTATTACTTGGCAAGCTTTAGGTTTGCTCTGTGTGGTTCCAGAACATAATTTGTATGTGTCAGCCTTGGAGCTTTTTCTGTGTGGTGATGCCAAGGAGGGTTCAGGAAAGCTATTGGAAAGTACAAACTCCATTCACAGGTGCTTATTTGTGAGGAAATTTTGTTCGTGTATAGAGCAGCCTACTCTTGATTTATGCCACAGTACTTAATGCCACTCTGCATTTTAAGGAAGGCCTCCTGACAGCTGTGTATGCACAATGACTTCTATACCTGGAATTCTTCTAAGACTTCTTTTTTCCTGGTAGACAAACCTTAAGAAGCATATATAGCTCTGTAAATGTTCATTTTGTAGATGGGCAAGTAACATGACAGGATGAGGAGATTCTGGAAAGTGTACTCTGGAAATAGCTCCTTGCTTCCTGCTGTTCCTCTGCTTGTTCCAGAGAAGACTTACTGAATTAAAGCAGTAGGCTGCTACTAGTAATAGACCTGATTCGTTGTAGGCTTTTATTGAATAAGTGCTTTTGTCTTGTATCTGTAGTACAGAATTAAAAGAACTGGAGCAGCAGAGGTGCTGCCACATACTGCTGCTCTCTTCTCTAAATTTAGTGGGAGGAATAACAATGCACTATGGAAGGCAGACATCTGAAGCAGGTGCAGTTCTTGGATGAGTGTGCATTAGATCCTCTGGCATCTGAATCTCATAGGCTTATTAAAACTAGCAGCTCTATTGTGACTTCCTGTCTGAGCACCTTCAAGCTTGCTGCTTGTTTGTGGCAAGTTGGAATCAAAGTATTGTGAAAGTCTAAGGACAGACTTTTTTTTTTTTTTTTTAAGATATTCAGGCTCCACATTTTTTTCTTTCAGTGCCTAACTGCCTAAAGTAAGTTACAAATATTTGTTTTCTGATCACTGGGACCAGTAAAGTTCTATTTCAGAATCAGTCTTCAGGATACTTTATGGCTAAACCTGTAGTATATTTTAAATGGCTTGTGCTATTAGCATAGATATATAAAAAGTTTATTGAAGAAATGAGCTGGAGATATTTCCTTTATTACTTTGTGAAGAAGAAATTCAGCTACTGAAAATAATCCCCATTTTCTAGATTTTTACATAGCAGTGGATGCATATTGTATACCAATGATGCTTTGTTATTTAGATGTTATTCTCACACCAGAACTAAGTATTGAACCTCACCACAGAAAACTTTGGGTTTGCTGGTTTACAAAACATGAAGAATCTTGTACAAGCCAGTGGAATTCTTCATTTCCTACCTCAGAATGTGTATTAGCTTTTTGTGTCTTTGTGTGCATGTACAGTAGGCAGCAACTAAGCAAAGGCCCTTGTAAATACTGCTGTTCAGTTTTACCTTGCAGTGAGACAAAACTTGTTCTTGGCAAGGCTCTTTTTTTTTTTTTCTCTCCCCCATAGGTAACATAGCATTAATAAAAACAGTAAGCCACTTATTTAAGACAAAAATATAAAAATTGACAGATTTCAACAGGACTTCTCATAACCAGCACGTAACACAGACTATACTACCTCACCTATGGGACTGAAAGTTGATTCAAATCTCTAGTGAACCCTTGGATTTTGATCATATATCATTACTTTTTAAAGGGAAAAAACCATGCTAATGGAGCATAGCTTGTATAAATCACAGTGCTTGCAGTAACTGAAATTCAGAAATAAATACTACACGGCAGACATCATGATAATTGAATTGAAATTCTTTTAAATTACTATCATTGAGATATGATGATCCTGTATATGTATTACTTTATGAAGCTCTCTGGGCTTTTTCTCCAGATTCCTGGTTAATTTAATCCTGTCTCCCTCCCAGGCTGCCACTCTGGGAAGCATTTTGCTCTTATGTCTCCACTTCATTTAAAAAGCAAACCAACAAGAAACAATAAAAAACAAAATCCAAAGTCCAAACCTCTGCTGTTCATAACTACTATCACTTTTAAAGCTGGTGATATTCTGAAATGACGTGGACAGTGACATTAAAGCATTGTCCTAAAAGTGCACATAGTTGGAAATAGAATTCCTTGGGGCAAATCCTTGTTATAATGAGGTGGAGCATCTTTGTAGGGAATGGCTGGCTGGGAGCTTATCCAGTGGCCCAAAGCCCTGACACACTTGGCTGCAGATGTTGGAAAACAAGGTCAATGAGGACCAAGTGTGAAGCTGGAATATCCCTAAAGAGTTGTGCTCCACTGCTGCAGTCTGGGGATCAGCCACAGCCTGAATTCTATGTAGCTGATGGTGAAGGGATTCCAGGGCAGGAATCATGGCATTGACCTATGATGAAAGTAACATCATGTTTTTAAACCTGATATGAACTTGATGAAGTTTGAGGATAGGTTTTTGCCTGACCAGCTGCATCTAAATAATTTTTAAAATATTTATTTAATACCATAGACCTACAAGTTGCATGTTGACTTCTATAAAGCCTATATCATCAACTTGCAAATGTTACTAATGAATGACAATTTTATGATACAGAATTCTCAGGAAAATGTTTTTGAACTTTGGTTTTATTTTTTTTCTTCCAGTAAAGAAATACTCAATTTTGAAATTGTAATATACTTTGTTAAAGCATGTTTTAAATACTTTGGACAGACTATCTTAAAGCCATAAGGGTATGATGGCATGCAGATTGTAAAATAAACAGATGATTACAACAGTTGATTTTGTATTTTTCATAATTCAGTATTTTCTAAGTCTACAATAAAAACCACTATCCTTTCTACAAAGGCTTTTCTATTTTGTGTAAGTCTTCTGCTGTGAAAGTCTCTACTGGTGGATTATTCCTTTATGTAGTACTGCTCAAACAGTTCTGAAAATGGTAGCAAAGTAGTCTCTATATAGTTTATGAGTTTAGTAGGCCCAAACCACTAGCTTAGGATTCTTCAGACAAACCTGAAATCTAATAACCTAGAGAGGTAATTGTACCAAAGTTGGATATCTACTAAATTACTTATGATATTTCCTGGGTAGTGTGTATTTTGTTCTATTGATTTTCTTTGTTAATTGCATATTCTTAAATACATGAATATTTTTTCAACCTACTGAAGATTAAATTTGCCATGTGGAAGACCTGCTGTTTCATATGAATGGCAGAGCCAAGATAGGCAGAATTTAAAATAAAACCCCTAAAAATGGTTAACAAATAAGTAATGAGTGACAATAATATTGCAATACAAGTAAGTTGAGTACATCTTGTTAACTTGAGAAAAACAGTTAGGGCTTTCTTGATATATGTCTAGTAAGAATTCAGTATGATGCTTTAATGAGGTTTCCTAATTTTTTTACAATCTACTATTTCATATCTACTGAGAAAGAGGAGGAGATGGATGGGAGAGACTTAGGAAGAAGCAAGACTCAGTAATCAAAATAGCACCCCAGAATGTGTGTATATTCAACTTCATTAACTTGTTGAAGGCCGTAAGTCTCAAGCTTTCAGGTGAGCTGACATGATTTTGTTTAAAAGTATTTGGTGATGAGAGAGACTCAAAAGTTCTAAATCACATTGCAGTTTTGTTTCTCATCCCAGTGGTGATAAATCAGACTATACATTTCATGTCAGCCTGGCAACATTTGGGACTTTTTCAGGCAATGGTCTAGGAAATAAATATTTTCAGTGAATGGCTTCTATTGATTCTGAGTTTTCATTCCTGTTACTTTGACTCTTGTTGAAAATACACTTGATTTGCTTTAATACAGGATCCACTAAAGTCCTTCAGATGGGGCCTCATCAGGTTGCACTCACACAGGCCTGTCAGATACTTTTAAGTGGCAGTGAAAAGTGGTGTATTGAATCAGCATGTTAAGGTAATTTAAATGCAGATGTTATAACGCTGTTGGTTGGTCTAGTTACATAATTGCTCCTTGTAATTGTAACTACCCTTATTTACAACATTTACTTGAATGCAAGATAATCAGCTAGCAACAGTGTGAAATTATTATTTGTAACAAAGTAGAAGGTTTAAACCCGGGGGACAGGTGCAGGGATAAAAGCCGATAGAAGCTACAGAATCTCCAGATTTGGATTAATAGCAGACCATGGGAGTTTGGGGAATATCGCTGACAACTGTTTGTTGGGCTGGTCCATTTTTCACACATGATGTTCGAATGTAGGAGTCTTAAAATGTACATATAATTTTCAGACTCTTATTCTGGTCTCTGAAATAAGTATTCTGGTCTCCTGCTTACCCATAAAACCAAGAAACTTTGCTAACCTGCTTCTATGCGGATGTTATCCCAAAATGTCTATGGACCTGTCATTATTCTCGTTGAAAATCTGTCCTGTGAATTGTTTCACACACTTTTATAAGGACTTTAAAAACACTGACAATTTCTAAGCTTCTATGTCCATTCTTTTTTCCTCCCTCTACAAGAATTATAGTAAATCTTTTACATGCAAATCAAAATAGTGGATGAAGGACTGAATGAAATTCTGTGCTTTGTGTTATGCAGAATACCAGAATTTGTCTTTGTCTTCTCAGTTAAAAGATCTACTGCTTCAGCTTTGTGATGGACTTACAAGACTTCAAATTCTTACATGGAAATCTGGACTCTTGACTGGTTGGAAGTCTCAGACTAATAATCAACAACGGAGCTGTGTGTGGGGATGTTCTTTTGCAGGTTCTGTCCTTTAGGTGTTTCCCTTCTGCTGCATCCCAGGCTGACATGAATTGTGCAGTGTAGCCAGACCTGTGAGTTCAGAGCAATAGACTTTTAAGTAAAATAAGTATTGAAGCTGGTATGCCCTTATAGTTGCCATTAGAGGGTATGTGCCTGTTGAAACCAGCTCTCACCATCCATCTCTAGTAGTGCATTAAGGACAGAGCTGGGAGCTGTCTGTGCCCTAAAAGACAGAGCAGCTGTGTTGACATCAAAAAGTAAGATTTTGTGTATGTGTGTGACTGCCTTTGTGAACTCTTCGTGTTTACATGCAGTACTATGCAGCTCTTTTCTAGGTTTGTAGAAGGCAAATTAATCTCTTGCATTGAACTTTCTTATGCATGCTGTCATTGCAAGTGAAGGAGAAAATACTGTGATGTGAGAGAGGATTATGGTGCCTTTTTTGGGGAAGGAAGCACCTTGCCACAGTATTGGTGTGGGAGCAATCCCCAGTGCTATTCAGTTTTGGGGATGGTATCCAAATTGCAGAGGTTTACTCATGAAGGAGGATTCCATTACCTCTCCTTGTGAAGGAAAGCACCCAGCTCCAGTGTTGGTAGTGCAGATTTGTAGGGTGCCTATGGAAAGTCTTGGCCAGGAACAGCGTTCTCTCTTGGCACTTTTTGTGTGAGAGCCATCTCCAGACATATTTTGGAGGTGGTATCAAGTGACAGTACTTCCCATAGGAAAGGAATATAACACAACATGGATCAGAGGAGGTAAAGGCCTCCTGGAACCTTATGTGTGGGAGCAAATCTTGAACATACTCAATTTTGGAGCTCAGCTGCAAATTCCAGAGGTGGGATTCTGAAATAGGATATCACTACTTTTCTTTGAGAAGGAATGCACAATAGTCTCAATGTTGGTGGGAGTTTGTCTTTGTCCTGCAAGATCAAGGATAGCAAACCAGACACATCAAAACAAATTATTTTCTCTCATAGTCTTCAGGTGACAGCATCTCCTGTTTTGTTACCACCTCCAAAAAAGAATCAGTCTGGGCTTTAAGCCCAAACAAAAGGTGCCAGGACAGAAACCTTGTGCTGGCCTTTACCTCGTGGGCAGCCTCTCATCAACACCATCACCCTGGGGACTAAGTGCTTTCCTTGAAAAGGTGAATGTGCTGCCATAAATTTCAGAACACCTCCTCCAAAATTTGTATCTGAGCACCATCATTAAAGACATCCAGGGATTTCTCCCAAATGAAAGATGCCAGAACACAAAGCTGATACTGGTCCTTCTCTCTCCTTGGCAGACTGTCATCTGCTCCATCAATATTGTGGCTTGGTGCTTTTCTGCCCAAGGAAAGGCAGTCTCATCCTCTTTCTGGAGCCCACATCTAAAATTGAAATACAACCTTCAAATCAGATCTCAAAACTGAGGCTATACAGGCTCCTATATAGCCCATATAAACAAACTGTTACTGGCTTTTAGGTCTCCTGAGCAGCCTGTTGACTTCAGCCACCCCTGGGGCTATGTGCTTTCCTTCACAAGGAAAGATACTACCATTCACTTCTTGGAGGGCCTATGCAAAAAATTTAAATTCAATCTTCAAAACTAAATAGGGCACAGGATTACTCTCACCAAAAAAAACCCCCAAAACAAAAACAAAAAAGTCCCAAGAAGAAAGGTTTTGTTGCTGTTTACCTCACCTGGGCAGCCTACCATCTATAGGAAAAACACTGGGGCAAGGTGCTCTCCTCTCCCAGGAGGAGAAAGGCTGCTGTTTCACCCCCTTTCTCTCTCCCTCCTACAAATTTGGATACCACTGCTCAATCAAATACATCCAGGCAATGATCCCACACAAGAGGCTCCAGAACAGAAAGTGGTTGCTGGCCTTTACATCTGTGAGGCAGCCTCTCATCTGCAGCTGCCACACTGGGATACAGTGCTTTCCTTCCCAGGTAAAAGCACAGTCATCCCTTTTCAAAAGCTTACAGCCAAAATTTGCCTACCACTCCAATACTGAATTTGTCTTAGGATTGATCTAAGAGAGAAAGGTGCCAGGGCAGAAAGGTCTTCACCTTCACTGGGCAGACAATCAGCTGCAGGATGAGCTTGTTTATATTTCCAAAGAAGGGTCATTATGATTCACATTCAGGGCACTAGCTCTGACAAATGGATCCAAGCTGCAGAGGGAAGAAGTGTTGCAGGTCTTTACCTCCCCTGGGTAAGTTACCGTCTGCTACTGAACCGTGTGGTCTAGGTCCTTTCCTTCCCATGTAAAAGAACTGTTGTTGTCTTTCAGGATACCTCCTGCAATTTTGAATACTTCCAAGGGTTGCTTGCATAAAAACATTTTAGGACAGAAAATTCTTGCTGGCCTTTATCTCCTCTTGGAAGCTTGTGATCTGCACCAGCAATACTGGCACTATGTTCTTAATTTCCAAAGGAATGGTACTGTCACTCGGTTCCTGGACCCCACTTTGGAAATTTCAGGCTAAGCTCAAAAATTGAGTATGTCCAGGGATTGCTCCAACACAACAGGTGCCAGGCTAGAAAGCTAAAAAGCTGTTGCTGGCCTTCACCTCCAGTGGGCAGCCTATGACCAGCACTTAATAACATTGGATCTTCAGGTTTTCCTTCCCATAGGACAGCAGTCATTAGAGGCAGTTAATGCTGCTAGAGCGTGATGTGAATTAACGGTTGCAAATGGAATCTGAAGGTCAGACAAACATTTCTGTCCTGGCACATCGCTTTTTGCCAGTACTGACAATTTCAACTTGGGATGTGCACACTTCATTACTTCTGGAGAATCAGGACATTTACCTCTTTTACAACTACACTGCCGCCATCGTGTGGAGCTGAGCAACCGTGATGGGGAAGGTGAAAGACACCACAAGCTTTTTGTTGTGACACTGTTAGTGTGGGAGCAGTTAGTAAACTCTTTGAGATCTTGGGTCTGTAAGAGGGAAAGAATGGGAAGGTACATAGAGAAGGAAGCACCAAGGTGTGCACAGGCTGCAAGTGGAAGGTGATGTCCAGCCCTTTCTTTTTGTTCTAGAACCTTACTCTGGGGTATTTTGGAGATTTCAAATTGGCAGGTGGATTCACCAGACTGTAGGAGTATGAGACCCTACATACAGATTGCAAGAAGAGTGCATAGCTCGTTTTTGTGGTGCACTGATAGGCAGCAAGGAGAAGGAGCAGTCCAGCAACTCCTTCTTTACTGGTGCATTTTTCTGTGTGAGCTGTAGCTGTTTAATTTCCTGTATCTACAGTGGCTATCCCAAAAGCCAAATTATGTTCTTTTGGGTCCTTGAAATACCCTCTCCTGAGGTTATCTATGCCCAGGATGTCCAGGGCCTCTGGGCCAGTCACAGTGGGGTGATTCTGCCATTTGTTTGCCATCAGGCTCACTTCAACTTCCAGCACAGTCATTGAGATCCCCCTGTCACCCCAGAAGTACAGAGCACTCTTGCCCCTACGTATCTTGATGGCATCAGTGTACTTTGTGCACCACTGTCAGTTAAAGCCTTATACTTGTGCCAGGCCATCAGCTCCACACAGTCCAATAGATCAGATTGTCCCTTTCCTCCACCTGGCAGGAGATAGGGCCCTCTAGTTCTGCTCATGGTACTCACTGCTCACTTCTTGTAAACATGAACTGGAATCCTTCAAGAGGGTTGGAAGTAACATCAGCCCTCCTATGGTGTCTGAGGTCTTGCCCACAGGAAACTGGAAAAGCATTTATCCTTGAGGCATTTCCTCAAGGATGGTGTTCTTCCCATCAGCTCACATAGCTGTGCTGCTAGGGCAGAGGTGGATTTTGCATCCCACTTCTTCATGTCCTCTCCATAGTCATAAAGGTAAACCACAGGTTACTCATGGTGAGCACCCTTTCTCTCAAGCAGGAACTTCCTGCTCCCAATAGCAGACTCCAGGCTGTAGTGGTGGGGTGTGGGACACTTCTTTTAATCACTAGTAGTCCGCTTTAAATAGCTGCAGGTCCTTGGACAGTCTTTCCATGGACAAAACACAGGCCTAGGGGGCAGAGGGGCAGAAAAAATACTTCATATAGCTGAAGCTTGATAAAGTCTGGTAACTACTCTTTATTCTTCTTTCCATGACATCACTGCCAATGACCTGGCATATGACACTGGCATGCTCTGTGAGAACTTCTGCCCCAGTTTGTGTACACTGGACTTCATCTGGATTTACAGAGGATTGCTCATCATTTGAACCCTTACAGATTATCTGCACCACAGCGCATTCTCTGCAATATACTGGGTACCTTGCTCCATGGTGTTCCACTTGTCTCAGTGCACTACTCGATCATCCTTGAGAGAATGCCTTTCCTTCACGCTTGACAGGAGTTGCCTTCGGAGCCTGGGAGATTTTTCCTCTTCCCGATGCCCTTGTCAATGTTCACATCCCAACACAAGGATCCCAATTGCTTGGCTTCACTACCGACCCATTCCATATCGCAGGCCAGGATATCCCAGCACTGGAGTAGCCAGGTCAGCAGGGGCTCACCTAACTGGCGGCTGGAACCTTTTCACTTATCTTACAGCTCACCCAGGAACATGGATCAGGTGATTTTCTCTGGCCCTGCCTCCTCCTCCTGTTCTGGGGGCCCTGCTTTGCCATC
This sequence comes from Pycnonotus jocosus, assembly GCA_013400435.1. Lineage (NCBI taxonomy): Eukaryota > Metazoa > Chordata > Aves > Passeriformes > Pycnonotidae > Pycnonotus > Pycnonotus jocosus. The sequence continues at coordinate 31,919 of VWYP01027336.1, read as the reverse complement.
CCTCACTAACTGTACTGATTTTGTCTTGGATTCCTTCTTCCATGCAGGGGTGACTGCTCCCAGCATGGGCTGTTCCCCCGCTCCAGCTGCAGTTGGCCTGGCCACGGTCGCTCTGTTTCCTCCTCCTCCCCTGAGGGCGCTGTCTACTGACCACCAGTGTCCAACAGAGAGCAGCCAGGGCCCAACACACTGCAGGAAGCTGCTCATCTCTGGAGCTGCCACAGCATTCCCCTTGCAAATATTCTGCCACTTTGTATCAGAGTCCTGTAGCTGTTGGGGGTGAACTCCCAAACCAGTGGAGCAGAGAATTTCTCAAAAAAATGGCCAATTTTCTCACACATTCTATGCCACTCATGACTATTCCCCCTAGGGACAGGTCTCTGAAAGGCCTTCATGGAAATGTGTTCTGCCTTCAAACGTGACTCTAAACGGAGTGTGGGCGGCACTGAGACACAGCAGACACAGCAACAAGAACAGGCTTTCCTTACCATCCAAAGGAAATTCAAAATTCTCAAAAGCTGCTGCAACAGGGCTGAGGGAGGAAAAGGGGGACAATCACCCTTCCCCTGTTCCCTCCACAGACTGGGTACGGCTGTTAATGGACTCCCAAAGGTAGTGCTGAAGTAAGGGTAGGAGAGCAGCCCTGAATTCACATCCCAGAGTTCCCTCATTTACCTTGATGTTGTCATGTCATAAACCCATATCCCACAGTAACGCAACAAAGAAATGCTGATCCTCGTCCCTGCTTTGTAAAATGTCACCCCGAGGAGCACATACTGGAATACAGGAATAGAGCCAGGGTTAGGTACCACACCCACATAACCAGACCAAGCACCATTGTGACTAGTGGCTCTGGACCTAATACAATCTCAGCAAATACTGAGATCAAGTCTGTTTCCAACCCACTTTTTTGTGATTTGTGCCCTCATTGTGCCTCATGCTGGGACCCAAGTAAGGCTTTCATGGTTTAGGAATGGTACTTCCAGATTTACTGCTTCCACTGAAACCACTCTAAACTACAAGCTACTTGCTCACTTCTTCCCCTCCCCAAGGCAGGAGATTTGGGGGCATAAAAGGTAAAGATCATGGGCTGAGATAGGAACAATTTACTAGAAAACAGCAACGAGAGAAAAAAACAGTATAACAGCATCAGTAACAAAAGAACTGTAACCACTCCCTCAGCTTCAATTGACACTTACCTGTCACTCCAGCCCTCCCCCAACCTCCCTCTCCAGTCTCTTACAGGCTCCTTGCAGGTCCTCTTCAAGATACTGAAAGCAGTTACATTTTTAGCACAGAAAGAGAAAATCTATCACTATTAAATCATGCAGCTACAACTGCAATGGTATTTCAAACATCCAAACTATGATTTATGTAGGTATGTGAATTCCAGTGTTTATCCTAGTGTTTTCACTCCAGAAACCCAACTTTGAAAGATTATTTTTTTATGACATATTGGAATAGGCAACCAGAACCAGCACCCACATAATTTCCTTCACTTCCTTCCTAAAGGAACAAAGCTTACCAAGTTGCACTGCAACAACTCCTTGGCAGATCAGTTTATTGAAGCAATTTTTAAAAGCAGGTATTTCTGAGTGTGTTCCATCGATCCCAAGTGTTCAAAAAATCCAACTATCCAGCATCCCAAGGAAGCGTCCATGTTACAAATGGTGCGTGTTTAATATACTCATTTATACCATATAACATAAGCATAAATACTCAGTATGCAAATTCATTGCTACAGTTACCCTAAAAAAAAGTCGGGCACACATGGACAATAGCTCTTAATCCAAGGCTGTTACAGCTGTCCACCTGCCTTGGACCCTAAGATGAAGTCACTAGAGTTCTCATGTATATCTACAGATTTTTGAAGTGGTTTTTCACTTACATTTAAATTAAACACCTTGGGTTTTTTAAGACTATTCTTAGATGATATTTAGTGGAAAGTGTAATATTTGAATATTTACTACACTATAAATACTTCAAAGATCTTTTTCACCTTCACTTTGCTCCATATCTTCAGCCACTCTAACCTGAAGAAATAGGTTCCAAGAATGACATTACAAAACAAAAACAAAAAACCAAAGCAAACGAACAAAAACCCAAACCCAACCCCCTCTCCCCCACCAAATCCTGACACAACTTAAGCAACTTAGAAAAGGAAGGAGAGTCCAGAATTCAGAGGTAAACCATTAGTCCTGAAAAATGAAAGGTGTTTGGAGCTTAGGAAGTGCCACCATCTACACATGCACACTAATCACAAATTCTCAGTGTTTGCCTGCATAAAAAAACCCCCAAAACTTCACCATTTATCCAGATCTTCCTTTTGAAGAACAGTCATATGAGTTCCATATTCTGAATGCAAATCACTTTTTAGTTACTCCACTTGGAGGACACAGTTGCTTTTTAAAGGTCAGGATCCACTTCAATGTGTCTCTACTCTTCAACTTGTGATTTTTCACAGATTTGAATGTTTTACCAGCCCTTTTGACCAATAATAAGATCATTTTATTGTCAAAATAAGTATTTTTTAGCAAATGAAAAGCTTATTGTGACAGTACAACATCTCTATATCCAGTGTGAAAGCAACATGGTGGTATGCATATATTTATACATTGTATTACACAGAATCTATTATACACATTCCAGTTAACCATGGAACAATTAACAAGAGTAGATGACACTGATTATGGGCACAAAGTATTTTTGTGAGCAAGATTTTGAGAAACTTGAGGGAAAATCTGGTTTCTGGAAAGATGACAACCTTGGGATTCCATTTTTGTTTTCAATGAAGTCAATGATTTTTATTTTTAAGGATGCTGTATATAAGAATGCACTTTGTATTAAAACAAAGATCAATACTTTACAGTTTAAGAAACTTTACATATGTACATAAATTACACATCAGGAATGGTTTTAAAGCTCAAAATGAGTGGTGGGAAAAGTCTATTTTCCTTCTATTAGAATCTTGAACTCTTTTACGTTGTGATCATTTGCAACAGTAACGGCATGATCCAGGGCTCGGATACTTGCTAGAAGCTTTATGATCTGCTTGATGTGCTCCCTAAAAAAGAGGCCAGAGAAATCAATACAGAAACAGAACAACCAATGACATGGATTAATTTTTCAACAGAAGACTACATTATTGAGCAATATATTTAATATTCCTGTTGCAGATTTATTGTATTTGCTTAATGAAGGTAATGGCAACAGATTTGTTAAATGATGGGAAAAAGCAGAAGGACAGAAGATAGAAATCAGAACCTGCTATGGAAATAGGATAATTAGATGTTTCTCTTCCCATAAAATTTTTTACCAAGTTACCATTTCATCTGGTGAAGAAAGTTCTTTTAAATTTAGAAACACACTACCAAAAGAGAGTTCAAAAACTTAAATAAACTTAAATCCCAAACTATTACACTCAAACACAGGACTGTACCAAGACTGGAAGACTGTTCATTCCTGTACTGTTGCTGTTCCCATAGCATGTCAGGTTACTTGGCCAGCAGTAATATGTCTAATGCAACCTTTTAATTAAGCTGATCATTGGATTCAAGTAAAATTATTCTTGGATCTCAAGCAAAACAGGTTCACCTCGTTGGTTGTGTAGTCAGAACTTTTGGGCTGTATACAAAAGACAGTTTGCAATTTAGAAGCCACCATGCAGGAAGCAGCAACAGGCTCACAAGGTGAAACAGTCCAAACATGGTAGCTACAAAATTTGGCAGAATGATAGAATGCTTTGGGTTAGAAGGTACCTTAAAGCTTATCTCAGCCCAACCCCCTGCCATGGACAGGGACACCTTCCAGCAGACCAGGTTGCTCAGAGCTCCATCCAACCTGGCCTTGAGCATTTCTAGGGACAGGAAGCTTCTCCGGGCAATCCGTGCCAGGGCCTCATCACCTTCACAGCCAAGAATTCCTTCTCAATATCTAACAAAAGCCACTCCCCCTTGTCCTGACAGTATCTGCTCATATAAAAAGTGCTTTTTATAAACCTCTTCAAGAATCCAGGACACTAAACAGTAATGCAAAATATATTATCAGTGTTTCAGTATTTTCAGCAGTTGCTCTTTTCAGACACCTTAAAAATATGCATTTCTAACATTTGAATTCAAAGAAGTTTCCAAAGACACACAGTGTCACTTTTCGTGCCTTTTCCTCTGGTGGCCGGCCAGCCCTGGCACAAGCTGTGAAAGGGGGTCCCCTCTGTGACCACGCTGTCACCTGGGACCCCTCGTGGGCTCTTCTCTGGCTAGAGATGTTCCCCAGAGACAGTGGAGGTGAGGTTTAGAGAGAGATGACCCTGCTGCCTGGGTTACATAGGTTTTATTGTTCTTAGAGAGAAGCAGCCAAGCCAGGGGGTTCTGGCCTGGTGGGGGTCTGCAGCAGGGCAAAGCTCCAGGGCTTGTCCTGGAGATTTATAGTGGGAGTTTCAAGAGATAAGGGATGCTCCAATAACAAAATTCAAGGGAAAATACAAACTAGACAGACAAAAACTATCACCATTGGGAATAGAGGACAGGGGAGGGGGTCTGAGATGGGACCAATCACCCCGCAGGACTCTCTGAAACTTCTAGAAGAAGGGAGATGTCCAAGGTGGATGGCAGCACCCCAGGGGAGGGGGATTTACAGTGATTGACACATACCACTTTGGGAAGGGACGAAAAGCAAATCTACAAAAGGGGAATACAAAGGGCAAAACCATTCACTAAACTAAAACATAATTAACAAACATATAAAGGTTAAAATGCACCACCACAACACAGCAGGATGGAGAGTTACCCATGTTTGCATACATTGGCAAAATAAATCAAAAGAACTTCAACTGCTTTCACTCAAACTAAGTTACCTTGCATTTCTCTTCTCTACATCAGAGCACCCGATGCTGTTTCTGTAAATTGTATCAGCCAGGTGAACAAGGTATCTACAGAAGTTTTCTAGCTGGGAAATTGTCTTGTCTCCTGTTAGATTAGTGAACCATTGCTTAGGGAAGCAAGCAATTACCTACCAAATACAGGAAAAAGGAAGTTAAACCCAATGCAACAAAGTTTTTAAAAGCTATGTAACATGACTTGTGAAGTCTGCCTAGTAAGACTGCAGGGACAAGGCCCAACTGAGTGAAGAAAACGAGAAAACTACAAAAAACCCCACACCAAAACCCAAGCAGTGAAACACTGAAACCCCCAGTCTACCTAATCCATCAATGGGCATGAGCCAGAGAAGGTTCATTCTTTAGTCTGTATATTTAAAAAAAAAAAAAATCTATTTTTCACTGACTACAGCTTTTGAGGTGTCAAAGCCAAGATTTCGCAGGCAATGTCAAGTTTTAACTATATTTTCCTTTCAGTTGAAATCCATTACATTAAACATTGCTTGATTTTACTTACACTTTGAGCTTTTTTAATGCTGTCCTCTCCATACTCTGAGTTTTGAAAAGCCATAAGGATGTATCTATTTAGCAACCCATCTATGGACAGCTCCTGTAGAGTTTTGTTTGAAAGGATTCCATACCACTGGAGAAAGTTTCCCAATAACTGAAAATAAAACACAGGGAAAATAACTATTCCAAAATGTACTAAAACCAGAGAGTTGATCAAACACATCAGACATTTTTAAATATTTTAAATGTTTTGCAAATCTATTCAGGATAGAGTTTCCCTTGCTGCTGCAATTTAAACAGAAAATTCCAGAGAAGAGTTCTGTTTGTTTGATCATGGAGAGCAGTTGTTCAACCAACATCAGTCTCTACTTTTCTGTTTAGCTGGGAGTTGATTTTCTTCCCAGTCTTTTATTGGAAATAAACTATGACAGCCACAGCTTTGAGCTCCCCCATTCCCCAAAAGTAGCATATTTTATTCTGAGCACAAGGATATAAAAAATCTGGGGCAAGTAAGCTAAGTGACCCCGTAACATTCAAGTTGAAATGATGGTGCTTCCACTTGACAACCTTTTCAACTACAAAACCAATTAGGTTGGAAAAGATCAAGTCCACTCTTAGACCGAACACCACTTTGTCAATTCGACCAGAATATAGAGTGCCACATCCATCTTCTTAAACACCTCCAGGAATGTGACTCCACCACCTCAGTAGGTGGTCCATGCCCATGGTTAATTATCCTTTCTGTGAAAAAATTCTTCCCAGTGTCCGTCCTGAAGCTCTCCTGGCACAACTTGAGGACATTTCCTCTCATCCTGTTGCTGGCTGCCTGGGAGCAGAGCTAGACCCCATTCAGCCACACCCCACTGTCAGGCAGTGGTAAGGTGTCCCTGTCCTGTCCCCTGCCCTCCCCCACCTCCTCATCTCCAGGCTAAACATCAGCAACTCCCTCAGCTGCTCCTCATAAGACCTCCCCTCTAGACCATTCCCAGCCCTGTTCGCACCTCCAGCCCCTCAACGTCCTTCCTGAATTGAGGGGCCCAGACCTGGACACAGCATTTGGGGTGTGGCCTCAGCAGTGCCCAGCACAGAGGGACAATCACTGCCCTGGTCCTGCTGGACACACCACTGCTGGTACAGGTCAGGTGCCCTTGACCTTCTTGCCTACCTGGGCACACCTGGCTCACCTCCAGCCTCTGCTGACCTGCACCCCCAGGGCCTTTCCTGCCCAGCAGCTTTCCAGCCTCTATCCCAGACTGCACCTCTGGGGTTACCAAGGACAAAGCATAGCAAACCAGCACTTGGCCTTGTTGACCCTCATCCCACTGGCCTCATCAATCCAGGTCCCTCTGCAGAGCCCCCCTGCCCTCCAGCAGATCAACACTCCTGCCCAACTTGGTGTCATCCACAAATTTACTGAGGGTGCACTGGATCCCCTCATCCACATCATCAATAAGGATACAGAACAGGACTGGGCCCAAAACTGAGCCCTGGGGGACACCACTAAGTGACCGTGAAGAGGACACAGTATGTTATCAAAGACTAAGAATCCGGAGTTGGAGTTTTTGCAAATGAAGCTGAAGCAGTTTCCATTTACTGTTTTCCACAAATTTGAGGAGGATTTTATTGCTACACTGTCTTAGACCAAAGATTTACTGGATGTATTTACTGACTTACCTTAACAGAGGACCAAAACTGACGCTGGAAAAACAAATATGGACCAGAGTTCTTGTTTTCTAAGATGCTGGAAAGTAAGAAATTTCTTTAATGAGCAACAAAGACCACATCTCTGTCTTGAATTTCTGGCTTTTTCCTTCCAACACACCGTTCATCTCCATAAATATTCCCTTCCATCCCTCTTGTCTTTGCTAAATGCCCCCAGAAGGATAACAAAAGATCTCCTCTACTCAGGCACTGAACCACACTGGGAAAAAACCCTTTTAACTATGGACAGAACACAGTGACCTCCTAAGAAAGGAGTTGAACCATAGTTGAAAGTAAACTTACTTTTTTGGATACAAGGGCATGAACACATCATCATCCAGTGTTCTCCTCATTCTTAGCAGCAACGCCTTTAAAAGCATCTGAAACAGGTAATTTTTTTTTAAATGTCCAATGCACTACTTAGTAGTTAAACACTCAGAAACTGATTTTTAAAGCAACAAAGAACACTTGTGACCATAACAATAAACATACATACATATTTGAGCACACAAATAAATAGTCTTAAAGAAGTCTGTAATAATTAACAGAGCTGAAATTTGACATTTTCAATTAAAACCTGAACTCAATAGTGGTTCCCACACGCACAGAAGGCAAGTAAAACAACCCAATTTCCAGGCAATACATTTGAAAAGGCTTCAGAGATCTAAAAAAGAAAAGCCTGAGTGTTTGTAGCCAACTCTGACAGCAAAACTGGAGACCAACAAGTCTTAGTACATCTGGTGTATCTTTTTATCTCTAGCATCTATTTTGGGGAGGATCCACTAAGTTTCTTCTTTTAGTTTATCACCATACTTTACTCCCCACAATCACGCTGCAGAGCACCAAATAATTTAAAAATTCTTTATCTTGCTGTATTTCCCAACATAAGGTATTAAAAATGTATTAAAATTCCTTAACTTTTGCAACATATTTAAGACAAAAAATCCAACAACTTACTTGTGTATTTTTGTTTTCTGCATTCACCACTGAGGGATATCCATCTATTAGTTTCTGTACAATTGCTACCATTCTAGATGTCTGTGTTGTAGAAAAGGGATCCCAGATATTTTCAGAAATCACTGTAAGATATTGAAGAATTACTCCACTTTACAAATACTCAAATACAGGTACTGAGACATCTATGCAATTATTTACGAAACAGTAAAATCTGAAAGCACAAACAAGCATCAGACTCCACAACCCCTTCCCTCCCGTTTTCTAAGCCTATACCTGTTAATTTAGGAAGAACAACTCTCTCTACAATGGTAGGCAATAGTGAAATATCAGCATCATCTTTCACCTGCTCCTGCTCTTCACAGCCATAAAACAGCAATGACTCAAACCATAACATTGTTTCAAAATCTCGACACTTGCCCTAATAAAAAAAGAATTGGGGTTAGATTCCTAAACAAAAATTTTAAATCAACACATAGAAAATGTATTATGTATGCATGAACAATACACTCACAAAACCAGCTTTAAAACACTCTGCCAAATGAACCAATTCATTCTACCAGCACAGCCTCTAGATATAATGAAAAGAGAAAATGGCTGAAGCAAGACTGACTTTTTAGCAGTTGTTGCCCAACAGATTATAACCTCTATTTACACCTGAGCCAAACAAAAGCCTACAGATTAGGGTACAAGCCAGAAGTACACTTCAATTCTGCTGCATCATAAAATTATACCTTCTGGATTTAAAACTCCTCTTTAATGAGCACCTTGTAACTTTTCTACTTTAACAAAATGATTACCAGAAAGAGTAACAGAGAATAGTGAATACAGTTAGACTTGACAATTCTGTATCATGCCTCCAACTAACATGAGCTTTATTTTGTCAGCCTGAAAACTCAGAGAAATAGCACGGGGGAAGAGAGAATGCACAAAAAATGTTTTAATTTTAATGAGGGCATCTTTCTTAGATTTTTCCTTGTTTGATTATTGAAGTCGAACGTCAAATTAATAACATTATTTTAAAACTCTGAACTTTCTCTGAAGAGGAGTCATGCCTCCCCCTCCTCTGCACTTGGAGAAGAGGTGACAGAAAATCCCCTTCTGCAGATATTCTCTTGGTAGTTTAGGGAAAAAAAAAACAAACAACAAAAAACCCCCACAAACCACCAAAAAAAAACCCCACTTCTGAAAAAAAGGAGGAACAGAGAGGGAATCAAAAGCTACCTGAACTGTTTGTCCTGAAAACACACATCTCATGAAAGCACACATATGCAGGCTGGACAACAAATGTGTCCCAGGGATACTGGGCTGCCACAGTACTGTCCTGCTTTTCCCATGTTCCCTGCATAATAACTGGGCAGTGAGTACTGTGAGAAAGACTTGCAAATTGCCAACCAGAATTCTACAGGGTATGGAGATGTATGTGAAAGACAGATACATAACCTAGAGACACAGGTTGTAATTCCACGTAAGGACAAGCTTATTAGTTCCACTTCTGATAAAATAGCATTATCTAGAGTCACAATTTTCTCTGAAGTATTTTAAAGACTAAATGTATTTTCATAGAACCATACAATGGTTTGGATTGGAAGGGATCCTAAAGATCACCTAGTTCCAACCCACTACCCTGGGCAGTTGCAGACCTTTTGGTCTGCACCGCCTCCTGAGAAAGAACTGGAACTGAACTCTGCCAAACTGAACTCTGGTCTGCTGGGAACACAGAGGATTAACTAGTCCAGGCACTCCCAGAAAAACTTTGCCCCAAGACGGGTGCCCATTCATCCCTAGAACACACCTTTAGGAGAAGCAAAGATCAAAGGTGCAATTTACTTTGCTCTGCTCAAGTGTGAAAGACCCACCATGTAGCAGCTAACATAGAAGCTGCTTGCAAAGAAGCTTACCTCCAAAGGAGTCCAGGTAAGCAGCTGAAGTCTGATTAAAGGGTTAAACAGCTTTGGTAAACAGAGGCCAATATAAGCATCCTTATAAGAAGCAAAGTACTTGGAGCGCCAAGCTTCAAACTGTGACTTAATGCAATCAATTGAGTAAAAGCTTTCCACAACATCTTCAAAAACTTTGCTGGATTCTTTCAAAATACGATCTAGCAGGGGAGGAAAGGAACAGAAAGTTAATCGCCTACTCCCTGTAATGCCTCTTTCAAGGCATTCTTTGATACTCACTGGCATAAGCTAACTGCCATAAAGAAAACAAAACAAAAAACATCATCTTTAGAAGTTCTGTTACTCCTGCCTCAAACACACAAAGCTATAAAAACAGGAGCACATGAGTAACTCTCCAATAGGCTGTTTATCACAGGTCTTACTTTAAACATTTCATGGAAGGATTTTAAGTTACCAGATGTCATTAGGATTGGTGTACCCAGAGCGGATCTAACATCAAAGCTGGCCTTGCTTTGCATGGGAGTTTCAAACAGCTGATCTCTAGGGCCCTTCCAACTCAGATTACTCTCCATCTTTGATAATCCAAGTGCAAATATAGGAGGGCATCTCAGATAAAACAATTGAATTGGCAGTTCAGACAGGGTGTGTCCTGGCAGACACCGTGCTAAAACGCTGCCCAGAACATGCCTGCTGGCACTGGGCAGCGATTACAATCCTCTAGCACCTTCTTTTCTTTCTTTTTAATTTTTTTTTTTAATTTACAGTACCAGTATTCTGTGCAGTCCAGACCTTTGTCTCTATGTATTATTTTCCCTTCATCTTTTCTACTTCTCAGGGTTAGTTTCATTAGAATCAGTCATATTTGCTGCAGCCATAGCTGTAAATGTTTGGTTACTAGTAACCCTTACACAATGGACACAACTAGTACACACAGCAGACAGAGACAGGGCTGAGGGAACAGGAGATTATGTCATATAACCACACTTTTCATACTGGGATTAAGAAAAAACACTGCATATAAAGTTAGTAGGTCCAAAGTGCACTCCTCTGCTCCGCTGCTGTTTCTGGACTAACATGAGAGCTACAAACAATAGCAAAAAAGCTTTACAAACACTATTGAAGAAATTGAAGAAATTTCTACAAAATGCTTTTGCACACATAAACTGCCAAATTACCAAGCGCGATTCAGCCCCATTGAATCTAGATAATTTAATTTAGCAAAGTTAATTATAGTACCTAAAAAACCTGAACAGTTGTTCTGTTTTTCAAGACCCCTCTCTGTATGCAGAAAACCAATGTAATCATAAATTGCAGTAAATCGACCAGCAACTAAAGGTGTGGAAACTGTCTGCACTTCCAACAGACCTAACAGCTAGACAGTTCATCTAATTGCTTTTCTAATATGTTCATACTTAGATGTCCATAACCACCTACAGCCATCACTTTGCCATTTATTACCTTCTCTGTGGGAAATCACCTCTTTATTTTAAACCTATCCTATCACTTAATCCCACAGTCCCTAGCTCTTATACTGCAAAAAGCCAATATTGTTCTCCTACTTGAAGAGACCAAAACCATTAAATCTCTCTCCTCAAATGCAACACAAGCAATTCTATGTATGCAATCTTTGCTGCTCTCTTCCTCCTCACTTCTTCTAACTTGATTCTCCTTTAATCAGAGCAAATGCTAATTGTACCACCAGATTTTTCAGTGTTTGCATTCAACATTGTTTTCTATCAATTGCAAACTTTGCCAGGCTGCAACAAGACTCCACAAAACTTTTGTCATTGCATTTCTAGAAGCTTATTCACAACTCCACTAAATACTTGCTACAAATTAAAAGAAGATTTTTAAAGCACTGAGGTTTTCAAAATTTCACAAGTAAGATGAACACATTTCTCAAGAATGATAAATTATTTTACAAATTGGAAGGAAGACTTACTGACTGTCCAAAAGCTTACTGCTTGCCAGCACAAGCATATTTGAATTAAATAAATAGAATTTCATGAAGGATGGGCTATTCAGTCAGCTGCAAGACACACAACAGGTTGGTGATAGAGACTGTTCTGGTCACACTGATGATCCAGGAATCAAAAGTTCCTAAACTCCTTCCAAAATATGGTGAAGTATATATAAACAGGGCTGCATTTGGATCAATTTTTTTTCCTGTCAAATATTTGGTATTTTGTTACATAAGAGAATTGTGATTGCTCAGCTTGGAGAAGAGGTTTCAGGATAACTTAATTGTGACCTTAGAGCACCTGAAGGGAGTCTGCAGGATGGAGAGGGACTATTTTACAAGGGCCTGGAGTACCAGGACAAGGGGGAATGGCTTCCCACTGACAGAGGGCAGGGTTAGATGGGATATTGGGAAGAAATTCTTCCCTGTGAGGATGGTGAGGTCCTAGCATAGGAAACTGTGACTGCCCCACGCCTGGAAGTGCTCAAGGCCAGGCTGGACGGGGCTTGGAGCAGCCTGGTCTAATGGAAGATGTTCCTTCCCATGGCAGGGGGATGGAACTAGGTGGGCTTTAAGGTCCCTTCCAACCCAGACCATGCTGTGATTCTGTGATAAAGCTTGGGTAGCTTTTCTAACCTCGCTCCAAGTTGAAGTTTGTGATATCTGTTGAAGTTTCTTCGTCATCGCTGGAAAGGCCTTCAAGGTGATCTGCCATCTTCCCAGTTTGCTCTCTCGCTTGTCTACGGCGAGCTCTGGAAAGGAGCAGCAGTATAAACCAGCTATCACCTGTATAAACTAGCTGTAGCAAAGTAAGAGAAACCAGCTGTTTTCCCACTCTATACAATGAATATACCCACTTAGGCTTGTCCTTTTAGTTCTAGGAAAGTCAAGCTGAAAAGAACTTCTACTATGCCACCGCCTCAAGCATTCTGCTATGTCACTGCCTCAAACAATGAAAAGAAACAAAACCAGAAGAGACTATAGAGATATGGAAAGTATTTACTTTGCCTTCTTTTAGTGATTTTAAATCAGTATCATGGAATGTTTTGCACACTTGCGTGATAAGCTGGGATGTATAAGAACACCCCTACCCAGCATACCAGCAGAAGTGTTTTCTTCCCTTTGCAGGGAAGAAGCAAACATTGCCACTCATGTTAGTATGTCACAGAGGACAGTTGTATCTTTCAAGCAGACAAAGGAGACTCTTAAAGGAGAAATCCCATTCTCTACCTTCTAGCCTCTCTTTCTGCAGTTCGACGCTTGACTTGTTCTTGATAGATCACTCTGTCTCGCCCAAAAGAATCAAGATTTGGTGCCATCAGTGCTTTATCTGTAAAATTAGATCAATGAAAATTAAAATCCTTATTTATGATTCTATAAATGTGCTGTAGGCAGTTTCATAAGAGACTTTTATCCACTTTTAAATGAAGTGTAATTTGAAATAGAAAGTTGAAGTATAAAAAAAAGGAAAAAACCCCATAATACCCCCTAGAAGCCTGAATTCATGACGTGTAGAGGTTAAAACAGAAAGCAGCAGAGTTTGGGAAAGTTTCCACTTAAATGTCAAGTAGTTTTCAATCGTACTTCACTCTTATCCCTCTCACAACAGTGCTGAACTACATGAAAGTCAACAGTTTAAACAGAAATAGCTTAAATGAAATGTCCAAGAAAAAAAGTGCTTCCTTACACAAATACATTCACCACATAATTTTGAGAAGAAAACTGACCAAAAAAGCAGACAAGAGTGACTGAGGCAAGAATATATGTTATTTCAGGATTCTAGTCTTAGGTGTTTCTAAGTTTATATACTTTAGATTGCCTAAAGTTTAAAACACATCAAAATCCACAGAAAGATAAACCATCTTCCCTCCTCTTTTCAAGCTCTGCTTATCTATGTTTCTGGCTATAGAAAACAACACAGCTAGAACAGCAGATGGCAGGCATGAGTGTTTCCAGTTCCTCCTTTGCAGGTAAATTTTGAACAGTAGACTGAATGCTAGCCATTGCTCAAGTCCACCCTTTAAAGCATAAACACTAACATTTAAGCAACAGCCTATCCAAACTTCAGGAATGAATTTACATGTTCTGACAAAATCTCTTTACAAATGCATAATTTAAAATATTAATGCAGATCTGTGCCAGTATTCCAATTCAATACCTGAGCTACTAAGAGCCTTCTCTTAACTCCCAGACACTAAATAAGAGCTCTGTGTAAAACTCAGCTTCAGCAATGAGAACTATACCCATCCTATCATTAAATTTCAGTATAAAAGAAACCGTCCTAAGCTTCTTTTAGGAAACAGGTTTCTAGTTCTCACAACAGCATTTTCATGACAAAATTGCAAGGCCATGTGATGCCTGGACCTCCAAATAACAGTCCTAGAAAGAATATGTATGCTAACCACTTTATAAAGGAATGACCAACTCTGACAGTCTAACACTTCATCATCTTCAGTGAATTCTAACTACTGGTATTAACAAGATTTCATCTCTGGCAACTGTGGCAGAACAGGGAAATGCCACTGATTATAGAATTTTACATCAACAACAGGACAGAAAACCATTTTTTAAAATGGGAAACTCTCTGAAGCATAAAGAATACTCCTATTAATAGGATATTTCATCCATTGATTCAATATGCTGAATAAAACCTCCTCCAAGAAACATGTATTTCCATCCAAGTTCAATAACATTTATGCTTTTGTAGAGTTTTACATACTGAAGAGTAATCACTGTAAGAAACCTCCTCAGCGAGAATCCCCCATCCGGAAATTCACAGTAAGCAGGAACTAGCTATTCTTAAGCTGTATTTCATACAGGGTCACTGTATTAGTCTGATCAGACCTCCAGTTCTTTAATTTACCAGTTAAGTGTCTGAAATCAAATATACTGGCTACAAAACAGAACATTAGATAGAAGTCTAGTCCAGTGCTTAGTGGCTTTATACAGTTAACTGTACGTGTTAAATGACGTTTATAGATTCAGGAAGGTTAAAATATATTTTTAAAAAGTCCTGATGTAAGAGGATAGTGGAGAGTCCCATACTACCACTACTCCCACAGCCACCACGCATACATTTTTAGTGCTAGGAAGGAGAAAATATAGTTAAGTGAAATAGAAAGGAGAGATGAAGTCAGAGTTACAGTGCTTTTGAGTTTAAAATAAAAGAGATTAGAGAACTTTCATATACACTTGCTTCTACTCATATCAAGAGTAAGAATAAACTTTAATAAGACAGTCATACATTAAACATTTATATTTCAATTAAGTCATACTAAGTAAACAAGGTTGTTTAATGAATAATAAAAACCTTCAAGATGGACTGACTTGAATGGCTTGAAAACTCCGAAGATTCATCTTTAATATCATCTTGTCGTCTTTGGACAAGGCGGGAAGCTCGCTGTTTGTACAGCTGGTGCATTGCAGATTCAAGTTCGTTAATCAGAGGCACCTGTAAAAATACAACACACCACGTAATACCCGGATCCTGAGCTGCTCAGCTTCTGGGGTCCCAGTCTACTCCGGAGAAAATGCTGTCACTGTGCTCCCAGCAGCACCAAGTCCTGCCTTTACTCGTTTGTATCATTTGCACCAGGAAACAGTTCAATGTGTGGAAATGCATACATTTAACATCAGCAGCTTTCAATGAGAACAAGAGCATTCTGAAAGCAACTTCCATGGCTTGAATGAGGCTACACAGCCAGATATCCTATTTAGAAAGTGAAATATTCTTCCCAGTACTCTTGCTTTCCCTACCAAGTGTGTTATGTGTTGTACAAAGGTCTGCAATTCTCAGATAACAATTATTTCCTCTCTGCCTTTAAACAAGCATGCAGAAGTATTCTACAGAAGTGACAAAATAACCTGACTGTATGCAGTGAAAAAAAACCCCATCAGTCTAACCTACAGCTATTGTTTTGCTCTAACTCTTAAGAGCATATGCTGAAATATTATTGAAATGAAATCAAACCTTGCACAAGGGTGTTATGCCAACAGGTAATGCAAATCAAATACTCGTCTAGTTTATCACTAAAGTTAAAGCAGTACAATTTGTGTAAGTTATGCATTAAGTATAACCTTGAATTAATCAGGTAGGTCAGGTCAGACCTGTCAGGTTTTGGGTTGTTTTTTTTTTTTTTTTCCTTTAATGAACTATTTTAGTAGCATCTCTGACAAAAATAGGTGATATTATGACAGCCAGGAATTTCCTGACATTAAATAGCAGGTTCACTGCTCTTTTTTTTTTTTTTTTCTTCCCTGGGACAAGTTAAAATTAGATCATTATAAATATTCAAATGCAAACCAGAAGTTTTCACAATCTCTTAATTTGGAAAGGCAAGTCCTTTTGCTATGAACACTTAAACCATGTCCTCCTTACCTCTGAGATGTATGCTTACTTCACAGTCTTCCAGCCCTTTATATTTCATTGCTGCCTACCATTCAGGATTGTTTTTTTCAAAACAAAAGATAAAATCAGAAATTGTTTCCTGATGTATTTTAGGATGTGACTCAGCAGCTATTAAAGAACCTCCTTCAGTAAAATGTAAAATTCTGAGTTTATAGCTACAGGGCCATTTCAGCTCGCTGAGACTGACACACACATCAGAGAAGAAAAAGGTATGAGCTCTGTGGGATAAACCAGGCTCCAGGGATTAAAATGAAAGCAGCTCTGCACCAACTCGAAATATGCACACTTTTCTTTTGGAGAAAAGAGCAGAGAGAAAGACAAGGAGGGAATATACTTCCAAGTGCTGGAAGTTTATATTCGGAATTTAAGACAGTTTTGAAAACAGAAATAATAGTTTCAAAGTACTAGTTTTACTGCAGTTTACCATAGAAAATATAACTTCTTCTCTTAAGCATGTAGAGGAAATTCCAAGATTGAAATGTTAAATGAAAATTTTTCAAAGCATCCCTAGTAGTTATTTCTGTAATTTTCTCAAGATTAAAGAAGAAGCCTAGTGATATATTCAGATATATGAATCCACACAAAATATTCCCTGTTTAGAATACAAGAGACTTAGAACCCCTATTCTTCTCTAATCAATACTGTGGTTAATGAGTGGCTGACAATTTCACTGACTACTATAAAGTTACAGCCCTCATTCCCTGTTTTGTTTAGTCAGTATCTCAAATTCAGTGTTTTCCAGGGCATTTTTTGTTCTCTTTCCCTATATACAGTGGAAAAGGAAAAGCAGAAAGGTCTCTAAACATTTAGATTACAAGGATAATTCTGACACACAGAGCATGTTTTGGTAATTCACTTTTGCAGGTAAAATAACAGTTCATCTACTTGTGCTGTTAAATGTATGCCCAGAACAACTCAATCTTTCTATATCCACTGTATGTTCCTACAAAATGTAAAAGTGTCATTGTGACTCCCCAGCCTTCCCAGAAAGTAAAATTTTGACAGTAATTGACTTCTGAAGGAAGTCATGCAACCATCTTCTACTCTACTGGTTTTCTTATTTATGGGGGGAAAAAAGGGTATTACACAGGATTTGACTTTTCTAGTGCTTGTTTCTAAAATCTGTATAATAGCTGTCTCGTTATACTCTCTGCTGAGCCTTAAGAATGGGCAAAGTACTCCTAACATTCACATTTAAAGATATGTTTTCATATATGTATGTATATAGATATATGTATATACACATACAATATTATTACACACATATCCTCACGTATATTATAATAACTACATACATTATTGTAAATAATAGTAACAACACTTTAAATAGAAGCAGTCAGGGCCACAGGTTCTACAAAAAGGCTGAAGGTAATTTCTCTCTACACTCAAAGGTTTAGAACAATTTACTGTCCTACTGCATTTCATTTAAATAAAAACTGATACTGATTTTATTACTTGACTTTGTCCCCTTCTGACACCTCCTTTTCAGAAAACTTTGCAGTGTCCTGTAGGCTACTGGTTCTGAATTTGATGGTACTTCTGTCATGCTGAAAGCACTGAATTCCAAACCACATTATCTGGACAAACAATATCAAAATAAATTAAATGCTCCTGTTAGACTGACACATCACCTGCTGCTTTTGCAACTCACTTTACATACAAGTACAGCAGCAGCCTCCACCTGAAACCAGCAAAGCTCTGTGAATGCCCCTAAGGAGCCTGAGATAATAAAAGTCACATCTTAGGAGTAGTTGAACAAGAAAGATTATGCTATCAAAGAGAACCTCCAGACATGGTTTATAGTTATCACAAAAGTCATTTAACAAAAGGTCTTTAGAAAGCAAACACTGAATAGAGACACAGATATTTAACTTGACTTCTGAAATACAAATTTATCTCAGAGTAATAATGTAAAAACTTATCTTTAGTAGGTATTCAGCCATCTGGGTAACCAGCACTGCCAGAGCTGCTTAGGAAAGTACTTTTATTAATCTTCGACAGCCAATGCTAATAACAGACTGAGGAATATGGCTTCTTAAGTGAACAGTTGCAACTAATTAGTTACACTAATCAATCAGCTGGGTGAATTAACTGTCCCACACTTCCTGGGTTTGCTCATGACATAGTTACTCTTCACTTTTATAGTATGAAGACTGACTCTCCCAATTCCACTAATAGTGGACAATTAGTGTCTAACCCATCAGCACCCAAAATGCTTTTCCATTCCTCTCTCACAGCTAACGGGCTAGGCAAGCAGTAGCTTAAAACTACTCAATTATTCTGACAAGATATTAAGAAATTAATATACTACTGCTGTATTCAAGTCAGAACGCAACGAAGAAATAGCCAATATACTGCTAACTAAATTCTACAGTGTGTGCCTAATATGTGTGTGTATATATATGTGTGTATATATATTCAGGAGTTTCTATTGCATGTACAACAAAGTAATCAAAACACAGCGCATAACATAAGAACAAATACTAAGTTTTTGACTTAGAGATGCATAAAAGTATCACACTACTTTTACACTACCATGAAAGAAATGTATGTTTAAGTGTGGGTGTCTTTGAACAGCTTTGTTAGTCTTAAAACTTCTCCCCTTCAGACCCGAGAGCAATTCCAAGAAACATCTGGCAGGAGGAAGTTTATAATAACACAGAAAATACAAGTCTCTGTTATGTGTACACCAAGCACTCCAGAAAGTAGCAATGTCATAATTCAGCCCTTACTTTTGCTAACCTGATAGCCAACACAAGTAAAAAGGAGCATCTGAGTAAAGTTGAAACACCTGAGTATCTACTAAAATCCTGAAGACATAAAATCTGCAAGCTCTTAGGCAATCTAAAGTCAGTGAGCTGGGAGGAGAGATTTCTGATAATCAGCTTAGCATGATAAAAAGTTCTTTTCAATCGTCAAATAACCAAACCTTTTGAAGAATACGCTCTCAAAGGACTTTTTTTGAAAACAGAGGGAGATGTGGTGTTTGGCATGTAATAAGAGACTTTTTTTTTTTTTTTGTAGTAAAGAGATTAATGTTTTTGCATCCTTACCTTTTCACTGAAACACTCAAGCAAGTCTTGGACATACCCTCGCATTTCTTGCAAAAACTTATACCGTTCACCAATACCCCCAGAAGACCCTTCTAATCTTTCAATTGCCTTGGTAGAGTCCTCTCGGCTTTGCTGATGTTTCTCATATTGCTGCCGATTAGCTTTGTGCATTTCTTTCATAGAGTCCAACCTGAAGGGCAATGGATAAATAGTAAATTTACATCCAAAAGTCTGTTTATTTCAGACCATTGAGACATCAAACAGACAGTACAGTGCAAGTACTGAGCCTATATATGGGCAAATTTGCAAAGACATTCTCGACCTTTGATTTGTCACCTTCTCCCCTCTCTCCATGAACCGCAAGGCTACTGATTGAAACTCATTTGCTAGACTATGCTGTAGTGCATTGTACTGGCCACTCCTACAAACTGTCACAGGAGTTGACAGCACACAGAACAGTGCAAGGCTGTCCCTAATGAAAAGCTGGCTGGACAGTTTGGGGGTAGATGGGAACTAGAGCTTATACAAAGCATTCTTTTTCCTCTACTAATTTGATTCACTGTCAAAGGCTGCAACACTACAAGGGGCATACAAACCAATTCTGAAGACATACATGTGTGCAAGCTGTTCATTACATATGATTTCTCATTGCAATTACGTTGTTCATTCTGTATCTTTTGTGTACCTGACAAGTAGATTACAGTGTTTGAGCCAAAAAATCCCTGTATACACTAAAAATTAAACTCTTTATCTACTGAAGGGGAAATCTCTGATTCACGGTTTAAAGGAATGCAGTTTGATAAGCTAAACACCTCACTGGCCTTTTATTTCTTCACTATAAGACTGTGCAGTGTCCAGAAGATGCAACTCAGACCTCTCTTCAACAAGATCAATGGCCTCACATATAAAGTTTCACTTCCAGAGAAGCAATCCAAGGAGATTTTCGAACAAAGTGTCAATGTCATCTTCACTTAGAGCTTTTTTGTTTGCCTTTTTTTTTTTAAATGGATGTGCCAGTCAGTACTTTTCCAGCGATGAAACTCTGTGTTTGCTCACCGAGACTAAAAGACACCTGAGGAACAGAAACCTAGGGGACAGGTCTTTAAGTCTAAAAAGATGGTCTGTCCTACCTGTCTTTAAGCTGTTTCTTTACCAAATCAATAGTAACAGGAGTCATCTCATTACTGGGAGTTTTGAAAGGAACTGTATTATCTGTTTTTTGAGACTTGGTTTCCGATGATCCATACGCAGCATAGGTGTATGGAATGCCATATGATGAACCGTAAGACAGTGTCTGGTAAGTGTTCTGGTAGTACACATTATTCACTTCTGCAGGCTGACTTGGTTGAACCTAGTAGCAGAGGAAATGCAATTGTACTATGTTAGGCTTTAAAGAAAGGGAAAACTTTTTTACACATCTCAGATCAAAGTGAAAAATGTAAGCAGATACAGTTACAAAATGTAATTATCAAGGGCATTTAAGTGTCCAACATCAAAGGCAGAAGAAACAAATGCCCTCAAGAAGGTAAATGGACAAATTCTTAGTATCATTACCATTCTAAATACTTGCACTATTTCTCTTTAAAGACCATCAGAATTTACGGACTTGTTTTCTCAAATGAAATAGCCTTCTGTAAACTACTCAAGTCTGTAAAGGATTTAGCCAATACTTGCAGAAACACATCAAAGGAGTGCACAATCATATACATGCCTGAGGTATGTTGATTCCTTTTCGTATCTGCTCTTGCTCCCATCTACTGAGTTCTTCATCTTGCTCCCCTGCCACTAATGCTTCATCATCGCTTCCCTCAATACCTACATACAAGTGAAAAAAGAAGATAATGCATTCATAATTATAAGGGCCACAAATTCAAAAACCTGAAACCATGCCTCAGTGAGAACATCTCAGAGCATCTTCCTTTCCTCTTCATGAGGAATTAAGGACACTGGCCTGTGCATTATTAGCACAGAGGTTCCAATTGAGAGACCCAATGAGAAAATTTGCAAATCACTGCTGGTAAAATCCTCTAATGTCTAACTCCTTTTCCAAAAGGTTATTTTACCTGCTTGACGGCAAGAAGAATTCATATCAAATGTTTTTCTTTTCACAACTATATACTTCCTAAAAACAGTACAGGAAAAACAAGAATTGATCCTTAGTGTAAGTTTCTATCACAGTCAGCAGTGTGCACAGAACCCAGTTTTGTGCTCAAAATTCTACAAGCATATTCCATTATGTAGTACTTTTCCTCAGAAATGTTATGTAACTCCAGATTGTTTGAAAAACATTACTGGTTAAAAATGCTGAATGTGAGCACTTGCAGTGAAAACAGTGTGAATAATTATCAGCTGACCTTCCAAAAAAGGGTTTACCTATTTCCTCAGCAATCTTTTGCCTTTGGGATTTTTCCTTCACTGTAAAAACTATCCTCCTCTTCTCGTCATCATCTTCATCATCACTGGCATCATTTTCGTCTTCTCGAACAAGGCGGCTTTTACCTGGTTCACTGTCAACGGGGGTAAAGTCTCCAAGTTCACGAGCCATTTGACGCTTTTTCCTAGCAGCATGAATAAAAGCAGCATCTGGAATTTCTCCTAGAGACAGATGTGTGCACTGTTAAACAACCACTGCAACAAAAGAGGTGTTACATTTTCTTATTGCTCATCTCTGTCACCCTACCAAATCATCTCTGCACAAAGAAAAAAAATGTGAGAGGAAACAAATCCATACTCACAGAAAATATTTGCAAGCAACTTAGATGCTAAACATGTCAACTTTCTGACCAGAAACCCTCAAAGTTGGGATTGTCACAGAAAGTCTGGCTCTGCTTCCAGCAGCCATTGTCATAAGAGCAGAAGCCTGATGCTCCTATGGGAAATACTCTTAAAGAAGAGGAAGCCCTTTACAGGAGCTGGCTATTGCAAAGGGAGGAAGAAAATGAGGTGCACAACTGTGTCACTTTCTATCCCAATACTACTCCAGCTCTCCTTATTTTGGGGGAATAAAAAGCATCAACCGTTTCAACAGACAATCATCAGTCAGAGATTAAGAGGACACTAAATCAGACACAGTTAATATACAGAAGATTGTACAATCAAGGGGAAACATGAAAAGCATCAGACCTAATTGAAAACTCTAAAATCTGCAGCACAAAACTTAACGCAACTTACGTAAGTCACATAAATCAATGAGTGGACCCAGGACACCCATCTGGTATTTGGGGAGCAGACTACCATAATTAGCAAACTGGTTTCAAAAATATTTTCTCAGAGTGATTTCTTTTGCCTCAGAGCCTGACTAGAACCTCAGTATACAAAACAGGATAGGAAAATATTTCGGACACCTTGCAGACCCATAACTGAAAGATTTGAATTAAATAAGAGATTTTTAACTGAAAGCAGTTAAATCTCATGTGAGATTTAACCTGTTCCAAGTCTAGATTTTCTTGCAGTTTGTCATCTACTTGAGAGACAAATTCCTGCTTCTGACATCAGGATGAAGCATTTTGTAGAAAAATATTTTCTCTCATAAGTCTTGTAAAACTGAACACCTTTAGAAAATAGCAGTTTCTTGGATTCTCAGATGCTAAGTTGTTGGAAACTAAACTTATTCCCTAATCTCTCACATACATGAATCTGCTGTAAACATTGGCTAAATCACTTGGTAGCTTATCAGACATATTACAAAAACCAACCTGGGCGGAGAACATTCAGTGATGACAGAGCACTCGAAAAAGCACCACCAGCTTTTGGTTTTTCTTCTTCCTTCTCGCTTTCAACTTCCATTTCTTCTTCACCATGCTCACTGTTTGCAGTCCCATCTTCTTGGCCTATATCCTTAATCTGTCCTGTCTTTTCTAGTGGTGCCTCAACTGATAAGACAGCAAAGTTCATATTTTACTCCTTTTATAAAGATCACTCAGAAGTATTTTTTTTTAAGATATAACAATCAAAAGTGAAAATCAAATGAACATGTTAAATAATAATTTTATAATTTAAGATCTAGGAAAATACACTTTCTTAATTGTGATTAAATCACTGACATCCCCTCAAAATAAAATGTGACAAGGCAGGCCCCACCAACCACTATACATTCTCCGTATTGTCAAGTATTAAGAAAGTGGGAGAACTCAACTGTGTCAAAGTCTCTTACATATGCAATGAGAAAGCACTGCCCGTGTTAAACACAAAATATTTCCACAAGAACCGCCTCATTTCAAAAGAACCTTCCATTTTCCTCTTGGGCTACACCCTACATTAGGTGGGTAACATAAAGATACAGACAGCAAGTACAATTAATATGTACAAAAATGCATGTTAAGCCCAGCTACCCAATCCAAGATGCACATATCTGAGGTTTCAGACTCAAGCACCTGTTTAGAGAATCTGGGCTACTCTCTCAGTAGCAGCCTTGAAGTCTTTGAACTATAGCCGCATGAATTAGGCAGAGCAAAATAAACAGAAATGAAACAAACATCGTCCACACAGCCATGTGCAAAATGCAATGTTTTAAGGATCTTTGTGACAGAAGCAAGAATCCAGGTTTTCACAGACGACCAAAACATTAGCCACAGAAATGATAATTTCTGATTTTGCTCATGCCCCACACCACTGCATAGGCAATTTAAGGATTCTAATAAGAAAGAATTTGTGGGTTTTCTAAATGCAGACAAAACCTTTAAAAATAATTAAATTAAATATAGAAAGAGTATTTCCTGCATGGGACCATGTTCATGTCCATGTGCTTCTCTAGATCGTTGCAAGCTTTAGATCATAAGCCTCCCAGCTCATGCTGGTAGCACTACATAATCGATGTAAAAACTTAAGTGGAAAAGCAACCACTACACTTTACAAATAAGCTTCCCAAAAACCAATAGTACAATGAAACTGAAGTCCCAGGCTCTATTTCAAGCTCTCAAGGACTGTACATTCTTAACAGATCCTTTTGCTCCAATACTTTCAGTCTGTCATCTTAATCAAGTCTACTTGAGGGTCCAAGTCCTGACATGCAAGAGCTGTAGACCAATTAACTTAATAACAAAGACCACTACTCTGCTCAGCCCAACAATCTTCCTTTCAAAGAAAATGCATTACAAGGGCATATCCTGTCAGACAGGCACCAGGTATGTTTTAAAACTAATGCAATTCCTTCCTAACTCAATAAGTAACTCATCTGTCATAAACACAGCTGCAATTCAGAGTACTGATGTCTACTGACAACCATCCAACAGAGCTGAGAAGTTCCATCCTTCTAATTTCTACATGAGAATCAAAGAACTCTCTACCAACTGCAGAACAGCATTCCTAAGGCTCAAGTAACCCATTTCATCTGTGCTTTACACTTCAGCTCTAAATGTGAAATGCTCTAGAAGACTAACAACTCATCTTGAAAACAAGAAATTAAATTACAGTACTTCATCTTTTCCACTACAAAAGTTACTATTAGTTTTGCAGTTACCATCTGTTGGAGAATTGACTTCTGTTCTAACTTTTGATTTTTCAAGATCTTCTTTGTATTCTTTCTTCAACTGTTTTACAATCTTTTTGCTGTAACTTGATTTCTTCACTTTGAAAACTTCTTCAGTTTCTTTAAAAGAGAAATTGGATAATATTACATTAGATCTCTCACACATACTTATTTATCAAAGCTCTTAATTTTGTACCTAGAACGTCACAAATTCCATTAACAAGCATTGCAGGGCTCTTTCACAGTTTCTAGTGAAATTCTAATTCTACGCTTTCAGTACTTCCATCAAGATTTCAAATCACGAGTCTTAGAAACGAAGTGATTGCAAGAGAATTCCTTCTAAGACGACTCAAAACTATACAAATTGTTCGGACAACAGGCAGTGAGTCCGAGGTGACCCGTGAACACCAGCCACACCAGATTAAAACAAACTCCACACAAAGCCACGGGACAGATGCTTCCCAGCCAAAGCTGCCGGCTCCAGGGGGAGACTACGGACTGCACCTACTCCCGCATAAACCTGCAGGCCACCCACGTGCAGTGAATGCAGGTGATGCACCAGCAACACAGAAGCAGAGGCACAACACAGCTAAGCCTGCTGGGAGCGTGCTGGCCCCGCAGGAGCCAGGTCGGGCCGGGGAAGGCGTGGGCACGACGGGCGCTCCCCGCCCGTGCTTCGCTGGCCGCCCGTACCGTGCCCTCAGGGCTCGCCCCCTCTTACGTGATCCCACATCACCCCATGCCACACGGGGGACTGCCTTAAAAAATAAATACGGATCCCGGCTCTCTTGGAGGGCCAGGAGGAGGCCCAATGCAGGCTGAGCAGCTCCAGATCCCTTCCACTCCCGCAAGAAGCGACCCAAAAGCCAGGCAACCATCCGCCTCACCCTCCTCCTCGTCCTGGAAGCTGAGCAGGCTGGCCCTCGGCACCTCTCTGTTCTCCCGCGACCGCTTCTTCTCCTTGGGGCGCCCGGCCGCCGGCAGCCCATTGCCCTGCTGGGGCTGCGGCG
>VWYP01027333.1:0-12991 GCA_013400435.1 Pycnonotus jocosus | reverse complement strand
TTCAGCCAAGGATTTCTACCATAGTCAGATTTAAGCACTGGTGGCTTTCAGGTTAAAATTTCAGGTTTTGTCTACCACAAAACCACTTCCAGTTTTTAGAAGGTGTAAGAGAGAGAGCAAAGTCATTCCCTACATGGCCAGAAAGGTGATTCCAGGTGCATCAAAGCAGAATTTATGATTGAATAAAGAGATTTTTTTTCCCTAGGTCTTAGCTCATATTGTAGCCTTTCAATCAAAATGGAGAGATGGCTCAAATGGCCATCAAAAATTTGGACATGTCATAATCCAAACGTGGTATGTCAGGGCTATTTAAAAAAATTATTGCTAGACAGGCTCCTTCAAATGTTGATGATTGCTAGGACAGGCTTCAAACACAAAAACACAAAGGTTTTTTTAATTTTTATTTTTTATCACATGAAGAATAAATAATAAGTTTTTTTAAAAATCCTAGTCTTTGTAGTCTAGAAAACTGAGGTTGTTTTTGTCAGCCACCGTATGTAATACAGGCAATTTGTGGGTAACTTCCACATATATAATATGAAAATAAATAATTTCCTTGGATGAACACGCACAGCTTGAAAGATGCTTTATTGCAAAGCCCAGCAAAGTTCTCAGAAGATTTCTCTCTGCAATATTGGCCAAACCTATCCCCTCCTGACCTCAGCCACCTCTTGTGCCTTGGCCTCCCTTAGAATCAGGGAATCACTCAGCTTGGAGAACTACACCCAAACTGTTAATTTTGTATTTCTGTTTTGGTAGAGCCAAGAAGCAAATGTCTCAGAGCTGCCGGTCCATTTTTGACCTTCTATGTTGAGAAACTTCCACGGATTTACTGAGAACACCAGGAGGATTTGGACAAACAAGAAAGGTTTGTAATCCATTCATAATTTCATTTAGAATCTCTGATCCTGCCTGTTCTGATTACCCCTCTGCATATCAGTTCTTGCTGTAATTTGAGTTTTAAGGGAAAATCTATTAACAAACCATCCATAAATCTCAGTGTTGATAAGGTACATTCCTCAGGGGTTTTTTTCACTCTCTTCCACTGACTGATAAGGATTTTTTTAGCGTTAATTGATTATTTTCTCATCTCAGTGCATCCAGTTGAACACTTGCTCAAGTAAATGTTGTTTGCTGTAACTCTGAGAACATTGGCCTTTACAGGTGCCTTCAATAAAGGAAAAAAATCATCATTCCAGAAACTGATATCCATCCCTTGAGCTCTTCTGGGTGCTCAAACCAGCTTAGTTTTGGCTGGGTCCAGAATTATTGAATGAGAGTCAGACTCAATTTATGTGGGATAAGTATCCAGGAACTCTGGGATACGAGTGTTGGTTGTGACTCTGCTGCACTCCACCAGATTTAGCAGATCTTGCTACGGGTCTGTTTTTCACCTTCTGATTTAGGGATGTGGAGGCCCACCCACAGCACCAAATTACTTCAGGGTTTAGAGAAATGGCAGACGTGTAAATCTAATTAAACCAAATCAATTTGTGATGAAGTGACTGGTACTGCACACATACTAATTACTGCCTTCTAACGTAAGACTAATTAAGAAAGCTCTTAAAATTCCCTAATAGTAACCTGACATCTGAATTGTCTTGATTTTCAACAAAAGACAGCAGCTTTGGGGTTTTTTTGTGTCTCTCTTTCAGTTGTCCTTCCCCATCTCTTTCAGGAGTAATAAGCAAAGAAGAAACAGAAAAAAACACTGAATTCTCCCAAGGTATAACTCAGGTCTCTTCTCCAGGTAAAAAGTGATAGAATTAGAGGAAACATCCTGAAGTTTCCACCAGAGAGGGTTTAGATCAGATATTGGGGAAAATTTCTTCACTGTGAGGGTGGTCAGACTTTGGAACAGGCTGTGCAGGGCAGTGGTGGAATCACCATCCCTGAAAGCGGTGGAATCACCATCCCTAGAAGTGTTCAAAACACCTGTGGATGCAGAGGATTTTTTTACATAACAACAGCAGACTCCTTTGGGAGGCTCTGAGAGATATTTCCATGATTTTCCCCATCACACCTCTTGGAATAAACACTCAGGTCCTAATGCCTGGGTCTGACTTGCCACAGCACCAAGGAAATCATGCTGATGGATTTTTTCTTTTTGCAAAATTGCAGGAAGGAAAGATCCTCAGCTTTTTTGGGCATGTAAAGTCCAACACAGCACTGATTATGACATTGAGGCCAACCAGGCCCACCCACAGTAATTTAAACCTTGATGACACTGATAGATCAGGGCTGGGTTCAGTTTGGAATCTTCTCTAAGCCCCTTAGGGAATCCCTTTCCTCAGAATAATCAAAATTTGTATCTTCACTGTGAAAAGTCTCAGAATTGTTTAGGCTGGAAAAGATCTCTCAGACCATCGAGTGCAAGCTGTGACTGATCCCCACCAGAGCACTGAGTGCCACCTCCAGCCCTTCCTTGGACACCTCCAGGGATGGGGACTCCAAACCTCCCTGGGCAGCCCCTGCCAATACTTGCCAAAGCTTTCTGTGAAGAAATTCCTGCTGAAAGAAGGACAACAGGGATAAATGTGTGATTCAATATACACACACCAGCGGCATGGTTTTATTCTTCTCTCACATCTCAAATTTTCATGATTTCACATGAAGGTGTCCCCTAGCTTCATGACACATTAGTGATGCCACTTCATGTAGAGATGATATCTATTAATTTTTAGCAGGGTTAAAACAGCCTTGCACTTTTTCTGTAACAGCAGCTGGGGAGCAGCTAAGTTCAATACGTGGCTAATATCCTGCATCGACCTTTTAAATCCTCATCAACAGTTGGATCAATTCTTATTAGCAAACTTTGTAGGGCAGGTCTCGCTGGCAATGGAGTTCAATCAGAAGATTAGCATCTAAAATTCACAGAGGGCTCTTGGTTTACTCAGTAAATTGAACAATCCATCACATTGCTGAACTCGGGCCCAGTGAGCATTAGAAAGACCCCGTGGCAATTTGCACAGAGTTCAGTGACACAGATCCACATTGTTTCTAAATAAATGAAGGTTCAGCTTGCAATTAAATATTTCAAAGGTTTGCCTGTGATCATCCTCCCCTTTGTTGTTCATTTGCCCCTGTTGTTTCTAAGCCCTTTATCCTTTGCTGTGGTCCGTGGTCTCCACACGGTTTCCAGTGTCACCCAGGAGTTTCCATTTCCTGTTCTACACTTAAACACTTGAAACTGAGTAACTAAAATCTGTTTTGTTCAAGGGACAGATAAGAAGTGGTTCAGGTTGGAAGGGAAATTCAAGACCCTCTAATTTGAGCCCCTTGCCACGGGCAGAGACACCTTCCACTATCCCAGGTTGCTTCAAGCTTCATCCAGCCTGGCCTTGGACACTTCCAGGGATCCAGGGGCAGCCACAGCTTCTCTGGGCACCCTGTGCCAGGGCCACTCCACCCTCACAGGGAAAAATTTCTTCCTAATAGCTCATCTAAATCTACCTCTATGAGTTTAAAGCCATTCACCCTGATCCTGTCACTCCATGCCTGTGCAAAAATTCCCTGTGGGACGTTGAAGATTCCATTGCTCACAGTGTTTTTAACTTATATTTGTCTACAATTAAAGCCATAAGATGAGGAAGGGCACTTCAAAGGTTTGGTTTCCTTTTTTTCCCCTTTCCATTCTCATCTTTCAATGGTCTTTTACTGTCAGACTTCTTAACTAAAGGCCCTGGTGCTGCTCTGTTTCTCTCTTTGGAGATTTTCATGTTTCTTTCTGAAATTGCCTTACCAGGTAATAATCTGAGAACGACATCACTTTGGGAGCATCGTAATGGACAAACATTGCTCATGTTCAAAACAATGCAAGAATTGTAATGAATCAGGATTTTGATATTTGGGCATCAAGATTAATAATGGGTATTTTGAGACCATGTGAGATGGTTTTCTAGGATAAATGTGTGGATACAGCTTGAGAAGTTCCTGCCTCTGGTATGAAATGCTCACCAGCTACTGGCAGAGCCTATGAACAGAAACATGACCAAGACCAGAAGGAGATTCAGCAGGAAAACTGGATTGATGAAGGAGAAGCATTTGATCTCATCAGTGTTCTCAGATGTAGCCACATTTTACAGACCATAAAGCAACACCAAATGTCAAAAAGCATCTCAACAGTGACTCATCTGCTCTTTTTCCTGCATCCTACACAGCTGCCATGTGTTTAAAGGTAGTGGGAACTGCCCTTTGGGGAATTATCTCTATTAGAGCTCTAAATTCATTTTTCTGAAGTGTGCAAAGAGAATCATAAGAAAGGCAAAAATCAAAAATCTATTAGTAAGTGAAAAATAAAGCTCAGACTTGTCCTCCACGAGCAGCCTCTCAGATGCCACAGCCTCCACATCCACCCAGCCACCAGGACTTACTGCCCAGGCAGCTCCCAGCATGGGCTCAGTTTGGGAAATCAAAAGAAATCACAGAAAGCTCTCAAAACCTTGTGCCTACAGGCTCAGACACAGAAACGAATACAGAGTTTGATTTAAGATCTTGGAAAAAGCTTCAAGTTTTAGAGACCAGAAGCAAGAATGTGGGTTTGTAGTTTAAGCAGAAACCTGTCAAGCTAGGTAGTGGAAAGTTTTAGAGTTTAAAGTTTAGATATAGAATTATTTACAAGGGTAGTAAGACGTTTTAAGGTGTAGTCCTGTAAGTTTGTGTGTCATTATGTGATTGGTTAAGAAAATCCGCACTGCAGAAAACCGTGTAAAACAAAATAATTAGTGATTGGTGTAGGGACACTAACAAACTTTGCGGCAGTAGTTTGTTGGCTAATAAATCTTTACAAGTCATTGTAGCTAGAGATCTGGGGACGTCTGACTTCTGATGTGAAGGTGTTCTCATCCTCTCATAAGACTGGAAGAAAAGCAATAAATCATTCTTTTAATATCTCTCGGTGGTCCCCTCTCTCTCAATAACCTCGAGAGCCCAGGATCTGAGAGGATTCAGCTCTTTTTAAGGGTATCCAACAGCTCTGGAAACACAGAACAAGAAAGGGAATAGCAGTTTTCTTTCCCTTTCTTATCACCCTGGAGATCTGTTGGCAACCTCTCCAACAAGCTACAGGTGGAACAGTTCCTTTGAGAACTCCAGGTTTCTCCTTGGGCCTCAGGAGGGTTTCAGTGCCTCACCTGGGCTTGGGATCCCCAATTTTAAGCTCTTCCTGAAGCCCCAGAGATGCCAGTGCTGCCTTTCACTCCTGTCAGCAAAGTACAATATTCAGAAACTTTTGACAGTCAGTGTCACTTGATTTGGGGTGGGGACAATTCCATGGTTAAAAGACAGATGTGCAGGGCTATTTCCATGTGGCTGAATATTGATCACTGCAGGAGACAAGAGAGTGCAAAATTACCTAAGAGAAGTCCAGGCACTCCTGGAAAACAAGTGGGACACATTTTTGGGGGGAAAACACTCCGACTCTCCTTTCTTTTCACTGCTGCTGCATCTCCCAACCTCAGCAGAGCATCATTTCCCTGCCAGCTCCAAACAGCGTGCTCTGAGTCACTGTGTTCCTCTCCTGCTCTAATTGCACTTTCCCCTAGGGAATTTTCCCAAAGCTTATTGCAGAGAGAGGTGTCAGTGCTGAGGCACAGGGCCTTCCATGCTAAATAATGGCTTGAACAAAGAATCAAAGGCAAACGTTCCATTTGGAAACTTTAACCCTTCCCTGGGATTCCAGAGGGAAAGAAAAGAAACAAGTGACTCCATAATGATGAGCAGAGCTCTTAGAACTTTCTTCACATTACTTTTTTGGAGACCTCTAAGAGAAGGACACTTGCTGAGCAAGATTCAAATCTACCAGGAGGGTCAGAAGAATGGAGAGCTTTTACAGAGGACATTTCACCATGCTCTGAAATAAAACCTTTAGGTTTTTGTTCCATTTTGGGCAGCCATACCAAGACTGATTCTAATCCGTCATTAGATCAACAACCTCTAGGTGAAAGCACGTCCCAAAACTCACCTTACTCCGGGCTCACTATTTGTTTTGTGAATAATTTATTCCTGCTGCTGCCAGCCACAAACCTACTTGTTCCAAGAGGTCTCTGTCCTGTGAGCACTGCAGATCTCGGTGTTCTGTTCTCTGATCCAGACCGACACGTATTCCACGACTTTCCAAGGAAACAAAGGTGACATGGAAGTGAAATCAGTTTGTTTAGCCTCTCCTGTGCCAACTCCAACAATCTTTTTGGCATCAGCTCTTTGAAATAGCTGGAGTTTCACATGAGATTGACTTAAAAATGTTTTAAGATGGTTCTAATAGTGCAGAGTTTGGAATAGAAGCTGACTTGGGGCTCCACTCAGGTCCATCACACCGAATGACTGCTGGGAAAACTGAGCAAATGAAACATTGAAAAGGCAACTCTGAGCTCAAAAAAAGGCAGGAAAACTGTCTTGGGTTAGGAGCACCTCAAGCAATACAAATGCATGAAGTCCTGGATATACCAAAGAAACCATAATTTAGTCTGGATTCTCCCAGTTATATTGGATTATTGACAGGAAAATGAAAAAGAGAAGAAAAATTGATAGAGCAAGCAACTTTAATCGCTAGCACTGTTCATCTCTCCCAGATAGTGAAACTATTTATTTCTTCATCTCATATTATTGCCTCCAAATTTGTTTTCCAGGGCTCACCACTGGTGTTTTACAGAATACATACAGAATTTTTAATATAAATAGCTACCAGTACGATCACTGTAATAATATCATTGTAATATTATAATATATTAACATATAAGATATTATAATACATTGTAATAAATAAAACCCTTTTTATTTTTATTTATTTCTGATAAATGTTCAGAAGTTTTGAGTTTTGGTACTCTGGCAGAGGCCAGAATAAATACCAACATAACACATATTTCAACATGAGCTCCCTCAGATAAAAACAGAGTGATTCACTCCATGATCAGTTTTTTAATGATTAATATGGGCCATTCATTATTTGTTTAGTATTTTGAAACATTCTGAGCAATGTTCCTGGAGTATTTTGGAAACAAAAGCCAATGTTTCTCTGGAGTGAAGCCATGGTGAGTTGCAGTTGATGGCTCCACAGAGAAGGAGCTTCAAAACAGACCCATGAAATAATTGGGAAGTTGTTCATAGAAAGCAAAGGGTTAAAATAATTTGTTTGTTCAAAATTTCTTTGTTGCTTTCTATTCCTCTGTGATCATTTGTTTGGTTTGTTTAAGCTTGGGCAAAATTAAGCCTTTTCCTTTCTTTTGTCTGCCCTTGTAGAGCCCAGGAAACAAACTCAAATCATGTTCATTGTGTCGTTCTGGAGACTGAAATTCTAACAGAAGGAGATGCTGAGGCATAAATGTTCTGCTTGAGGAACAGCCCTGGTCAAAAATATCACTTTTTCAAAGGAAAATGATTTTGAGTTGAATAAACCAGGTGATTTTGAGGTTTTTACAGCTTTTGCAAGCACTTGGGTGTTGTGACAGGGTTATTTGCAGAACAATCTAATTCAGGGTTTTAAGAGGAATCTTGGAATTACTGCTGAGGAGCCCCCAGTCCTGCCTGCCCCTGCAACCTCAGATCACACACCTGAGAAAAATACACCCCTGCATCCCTGGAAGTGTCCAAGGCCAGGTTGGACAGGACTTGGAACCACCTGGGACAGTGGAAGGTGTCCNGATCACACACCTGAGAAAAATACACCCCTGCATCCCTGGAAGTGTCCAAGGCCAGGTTGGACAGGACTTGGAACCACCTGGGACAGTGGAAGGTGTCCCTGCCCATGGCAGGAGATGGAACGGGGTGATCTGTAGGGTTCCTCCCAACCCAAACCATTCCAGGATTTTAGGGAAATGATTTGGTGCGCAACAGTAAATTTATTACATATCAAGGCCACGCTGGGAGCAGCTCCCTTGGGCTTTTTGAAAAGGGTTACAGGTAGTAGGTTGTGAGGGTTTTGGCTTCTTTTTCTCTCTGCCAAGGTCAAGATGAATAATACCTGGAAAATGCCAAGCTCGAGTTCGAACTTGGAATGTTTATTATATTTTTTCTATTTACAGTATTTACAGGCTCACAAGCTGTGAGCTTAACTAGCAAGCCAGGGAAATGAGGTAAAATGGAGAGCTTCTGCCTTTTCTAAGGTCTGTTAGGTGATAATTACCCAATACCAAGGTGACACCTCTATTATTTATGGTTTTGACCCAATAATGACCACCCAAGGCCTTCAATGCAGACATTTTTCACCCAATTACAGAAAACCACCCAAACCCATGAAGAAGAAGGAAGAAGAAGGTGAAGAAGAAGGACAAAGACAACACCCCAAATCCTCCATCTTGACTCATATATGTTACTATACACTAAAACCCCACATTCCAAGTTTCTAGGACTCCAACAGTAGGTGAAGTAATATTTTGCATCCCACTGTTTCCTGTAAATTCACGGGTTGCATGGAATCCCCCCGTGAGGTGGGAGTGTGTCCCACCCTTTTATTCATGCACAGCACCAGTGGACAGCAGCTGGTCCCAGGGAAAGGAATTCAGAGAGAATCCCCATCCTTGTGATCTGAGAGGTGCAGAGAATTCCTGTTCTTTTGGGAGGAGGAAAAGGAAGTTTGGCAATTGCCAGTTGCATCCATTCCAAGCGGGAATAGCTGTGTTCCCATGGAAAGTTTGTTCTGTGTGTTCGTGATCTTTGAAAAGCTGAGGCAAGCTGCATCCAGCTCATTTCAGAGCTTGGGAAAGGAGAAGTTCAGACCCAACACGTGTTAAAACAGCTGCATTAGCGTTGGACTGTGTTTTACTTGCTGTGTCTCCATGGAGATCCAGCTCCCCACCTCTCCTACCTGCCCAAGGTTTTCCAAGTATCATGATTTAAGAAGATTTATTGATGGACAGGTTTTATTTGGATTTCAGGCGCAGAGAGAACTGTGTTTTGTGAGCACTGACCCTGTGAGCTTTTCAGTGTGTGGGCTGCAGGATTTAGCATCCTCGCCATCCATCTCAGCTCCTCCTAAATCCTCCCAGAGTGCTCATTTGTACCCAGCTGTGGGCAGGAGGCACGGCTGCAGAATGGGAAATGCACCACGGGGCTGACTCTGCTCCAAGCCACAAAAATTCACTCTCCGAGAAAATTTATTTGTGGTATTTGAATATTGCATAAAGAGGATCAATTTTGGAGACTGGCAGCGGCTCTGTGCTATGGCCATGGCTGGTGTTTGTGGTTCCCTGGGACAGTGAGAGGGTCAGGACTGGGTCAGGTCACTGCTCATGACCACGTGGCAGTGGATATCCAGCTGTGGAGAGGTGAAACTCCTTAAAATGCCCCTTAAAAATCGATTTTTGTAAAGATGCTGAGAAACATGTATGGGTTGAAAAGCACCTTCCAGCTCATCCTTCAGTGTCACCAAAGCATGACACATTCCTGGGTGGGTTGAAGTGGCAGGAGCAGGAGCTGCATTGCCTTTAAAGGCACAAACCCAGCTGCTCTCCAGACACTGAAGTGAGGCAATAAACCTCGTCTGATTAAAGTCTACTTCGTGTTTGGCTAAATCATAACATCCAAGAGCGCTCCTTATCTTGCTTTTATAAACATCACGGGGTGGTAAACACAGCCCAGTTTGTTTAACAGCCCTCAGGTACAATTACTCAGGGGAGTGGTGGGGCTCTGGATCTGTTGTTTTTTGTTCTGCTCACAGTCATTTGTTCCTGCTGTTCCATATCCCAACTTTTGTAAGGAAGATCTTGGCACAGAGTATCTTCTACCTGTGGAGGCAGACAACCACCAGCCCTGGAAGTGCCCAAGGCCAGGTTGGACAGGGTTTGGAGCAACCTGGGATAGTGGAAGGTGGCCCTGCCCATGGCAGGAGTTGGAGTGAGATGATCTTTACCATTTTTTCCAAGTCAGACAATTCAGTGGCTCCATGATCATTCATGGTCATCACAAATGTGAGTGTCATGTTGAAGGAGCAAAACAATTAATATTTAATAACTTTCCTTATCCCCTTCCTATTGAATTACACTTTTTGTCCTGTTTCTGAAGTGTTTCTCTGCAGGAGAAATGGTATTTTAGCACAGCAAGACCAAATAGTAAGTTTTAAATCCTTTCTCCTCTTCTTCTTCTTCTTCTTCTTGGGTTTCTGCCTCCTTCTATTTTAGTTGATATCATTTCTGTGCTGCTGTAACTGAAATTAAGATAAACCAGTCTGAGACTTTGTTTCCAAAGTCCTTGACCTCATGTAGCATTTAAGTGCTGCTTTCAGTCTTGGGCAGGGGAGCAAGAATCATATCACAGAATGGCTGCGGTTGGAAAGATCCCTACAAATTATTTTGTTCCAACCTTTAGGAAGTGACACTTAATTCCCAGTCCCCGTTCAAAATACATTGAAGAAAGTTTTCCCCAAGGCTATTGCTGATGTAAAAAAGGTGATGAATGGTTGAACCAAACAAGGGGCTGAAGTGGAAATATCGTTTCCTGAAGGCAGCACAAGATACCCATGCAGAGAGTCCTTGTCCTTGAAAGCATAAGTGGCTGCCACTAAGAGAGTTCACTGTTCTGAATTTTCTTATCTGAAGAGTTTCTTTACTCACCTTAGAGAGACAGAAGAAGAATCTCTAATCCTGTGACTCATTCAGTTTTGCCAATTAAAAAAAAAAAAAAAAAAAAAAAAAAAAAAGAAAACCTGTGGCACTGATTTAAGTATAAAAGAGATAAAAGGAAGGGGGGAAAAGGAATTTGTTTATCTTACCTTGGGAGCACCAGCTTGGATCACAATCTGGTGTGTCAATGTTCAGCACCAGCACCCACCTTGCAGTGTAATTCAGGGAATCACTGAGTCACAGAATGGTTTGGGTTGCAAGAGATCTTAAAGTTCATCCAGTTCCACCACTGCCATGTGCAGGGACACCTTCCACTATCCCAGGCTGCTTCAAGCTCCATCCAGCCTTGGACACTGCCAGGGATTCAGGGGCATCCCAGCCCCTCACCACCCTCACAGGGAAGAATTTCTTCCGGATATCCCATCTAAATTTACCCTCCATCAATTGAAGGCCATTCCCTGTTGTCCTGTCACTATCTGTGCTTGGAAAAAGTCCCTCTCCCTCTTCCTTGTAGGCTCTCTTCTCACAGATCTTCATCCTTCAAAGCCACACAACTTTTTTAACTTTCCAGACTCTCATATGAGCCTTTTCAGGAACTCAGTGTTTTGATGGATATAAATTTTCTTCCCAGTTCCAGCTGATGCCCACGTGTTTCTCAGATTTTACTCGCTCTGGCAGGAACAGTTTATCCTTCCTGGAATTTACCGAGTGATGTTCAGGCCTGCCAGCCTGTCTCCACCTGCTTTCCTTTGCTACAATAAACAACAATATCTTGCCTTTTTTTTTGCCTTTACAGTTCCCCCGATCAAATTTTTAAGCTTTTTATTGTTGTCAGGAAAAAAAGTTGTTTAATTTTTTTTTCTTTTGTATTCTCTGTCACTCTTCCTGCTGTAAACTGGGAACCATGAAGATGAAAATACACTGAGTTTTATTCATTTTCAGCAGCTAAAACAATTTAAAAAAAAAATAATCACCAAACATTAAAAATATGCTCCCTCAGCAAAAACCTGACATAGTTTTAGGGACTGGCTGCGACTTTAAAGAGCTACAGAAAGCAAACAACAAAAATGTACCTTCTTTTCTCTCTTCTTATTCACATTAATAAAATATGATTCTTATATTATTTGCCCAAGTTAAACGAGGTTCATTCAACTGCAATATGCTGAATATTCAATTTCTGGGCCTTGAGAGCAGTACAGACAGATAATCACATGTCTTAGTCCAAAGTCAACTGAAGTCTTTAAGGAAAAAAAAAAACCCTTTCAATTCTGTCCAGGTTGCAAACTTTTATTTTTTTATTTATTTTATCTTTTACCCATTAAAATTGGGTCCTCATTTCTTGTACAAGTTGCATTTTCCCAATAAAAATAGTCATTTTAAAGGTTATCATACACAGGACCTTTTTTGTTTTGTGCAACAAAGCCAATTTTATTGGAAACCAAAACAATGCCGTGCTGATAATATTTGTTTTTAATGAAAGGCAGCCCGTACTGCTCACACCAGAAGTGAATAATTAAGCCAAGTGTAACAAAAATCTAATTATCAAAATCTTGACTGTGTTTCCAGACCTAAACGTGCCTCTCTCTCACATTCCTTCACAACTCATATATCTATTGTTTAAAAAAATCAGATCAGTTTGTCTGCTGACCAGGAAATCTGTATTATAGTGACTTTCACTGCCTTTCTGTATAATTATTATTTAAATTGTCTTCCAAGCCATTGTCTTCTCTTTCCCCTCTTGATATTTTTTACTGTTTTCTCTTTGTGCTAATTACTTTTTCCCTCCCATGTTTCCCACAACATTGTGTTGCATCTGTGGTAAATATTGAAGATTCTGTGTCTAAAGGGGAAAAAAGACATGTTCAAATTAGCTGATATTAAACAAAGGCAAGAGCTCCCTTGTAGACCTTGTGGCAAAGACAATAAAAAAAAGAAAATTACTTGGTATAAATAAAGCTAAATAAATATATGGCTTAGCCTAATCCTCTGAAAGAGCAATAAAGAAAGGAAGGGAAAGAAAGGAAGAAAATTCAAAAGGGAAAAAGGAATGAAATTATAGGAAATCCCATTATCAAGCCTTGAGTGGAATTGACAAAATTGAGACAGCTTTGAAAAGTGTATGTGGGGAAAAGAGATTAAAAATGTAATAGAAAAACAGAAGAAGATATTGAAGAAGGAAGATATTGAAGAGGATGCTGAGTCCTGTTCTAGTGTGGTTTGGATCTTATTCATACAGAGTTTTACAGATTGTCTTGGTTTGGAAAGACAGGTGTCTGCTAAGGAAGGCAGGAGCCTCCCTTGGAATGAAGAATGTAAACCACCTCCCTCAGAAGTATTATAATTTTGAAATTAAGGTGGCTTCCAGGCAAAGGTATGGGAATAGGAATAACAGTTCTTTACTAGGAAATTAAAAATGTTTAAAAATTAAAAAAAAAAAA
>VWYP01027332.1:72934-89518 GCA_013400435.1 Pycnonotus jocosus | reverse complement strand
TCCTCACATGGCAGGCTTCCCAGCCCTTTGATCGCTGATGTCTTTGGGAAAATTATGTAAGCCCTGTAACACTCCATATATTAATCATACTGTGCTGATCAGCACATCAAGTCACGGGAAGGAAATATTGCTCACATGATACTACAAAAGAATTATAAGAAATAAGAGATGAGCAAAAGGAAGAAGAGTAACCATACCCATAGAAAGAGTGTTATGCTTAACAGCCTATCTTGAAATTTTGTTTGCATTTTGAATTTTAAATCCTCATTTACAAATAGTTTCACTCCAGTTTTCATCATTTTTGGTCTACATTTGTCTTTTCTTCTTCTTTCAGTATTAAGCACTCTATTTCAGCCTCCATAAAACAATTCGTTTCCTTATCCCCCCAGAACTCTTCACATCACTAAGAACATCTGAAATACTACACTTAATCTCAGGCAGCTGGCAAAAAAAAAAAATTAGAAATGCCAGAGTCACAGCCCCACTCAACATTTCCTTTATTCCACTGTTCTCTTCTGCTTTCTATTTGCTGGTGTAGGTGGGGATATCAGGGCAGAGATCTGATGAAATGCCATGTCCCTTTAAGAACTAGACTGCACAAGCTTCTCAAAAAAAGAGACAGCTTTGATGAGATATACTTAGGAGAAGACAAAGCAACATAACAAACTGGCTAGATACAATAATCTAGCATTAAATACAAAGAAAGTATTTATGCTTGCTTTGTCATAGCTGAGGAAAAAAGGTGATCTGAAAAGGTGATGAGACAGATTAAGATTTTACTCTCTTTATACCTGATATTAATAAAAGAAAAGTCAGAGCACCTTTATCCCCAGGTTTTGTAGGAGGATGTTACATCCTGCTATGAAGATACACAAATGGGGACATACCATCTAATCAATATTGCCAGCAAAAGTGTCCAAATTTTTCTGTTTCTAGTACCTACACCCAGAGCAAAATGTATATATTAAAAAATACTAGGAAAACTAACATCCATAAACGCACACGAAGTGTAGAATGAAGTCAACCCTGCAGGTAACTTTTTCTATGTAGCATTACTATGCAGAACAGTGCTGAAGCAAAAGGACGAGACAATGACAGTGAGTCATTTCACACGCTTCTGCTTGTTGAAACCACTGCCTCTGATGTTGAAACACACAGAGTTTAGTTATTGGTGTCACCCAGGGTATCATAAATGAAAATTGAGGTTAGATCATCATTAAACTCTCACCTGTGCAAAATTCACAGTCAGGAATGAATTTTTATCTGTATTAATTTACACCCATTAGAATCATGGGATGGTTTGGATTGTAAGGGATCTAAAGATCATCTAGTCTAAGCCACCTGCCTTAGGCAGGTATATATTTTAAAGGTCAAATTGATCAAACCTTGCATGCTCTCCCAAATTTTAAAAGCCAGGCACTACATCTGCCAACTCTTCTTCCTGAGTCTTCATTCATACTCTGTATTTTCCACAGCCTACTCAGGACCTCTGCCTCCTTGGCTTTCTCCTCTTCCAAAGTCGGGCAAAAAAAGCTTCATGTTCTGCCTTTGAGTAATACTGTTTCTCTACTGCACTGCCACACCAGTTTTAAAACACCTCTTCGATCTGAGAAGGATCCAAAGGACATGTTCTCCTTTTGTTCCTCTCCCCTAAGCCAGTGGCACCGATGTGCTTGTCAGCTCCATTTTTCTGTTTTTTAACTGAGAGGTGGCACTGACTGACCATGTAAAAATGACACAATGGCCATGTGTGCAGAACAGTCCAGCTCCATGGAGCTTGCGTTCAGCTTACAGGAGCTGGAAACACAGAGCTGTGCAAGCAAACTATCAGTCTGAAAACTACATACATGTTTTAAATTACCAACGAATGCTGATCAGCAAGACAATGAAAGGATGTACAGTATATAGTGGCAGTTCTTCCTGCAGGGATATAAAACAATACAAAAATGCAGGGGAGGGAATGTAGGGTTGAGCAGGGGAGAGAGACAGACAGAGTGCTTTGATGGGATAAAATAAATTCGATTGGAAATAAAGCAGGTTTTTGTCTTTCTCCTTTTTTTTTTAACTCCCTTTAAGAACATATTCTTTTTATCATTTTTATATTGTCATTTTCTTATAATCTTAGCCACATATTTTCAAGCTTTGTGCTGATCCAAAATATGAAAAAAAAAACCAAACAGAAAAATAAGCATAATTTCTGACTGTAAGCACAACAAAACTTGCCATGTGACTACCTGATCATACACCATTTTCTCTCCACAGGTTTTCAAAAGCACAGTGCTCAATTTCATTTAATGATACGTAAAAAAACCCCAAATCTGTTATAGAAAGAGCTAATACAAAGATGGGATTTCCCAGCACCTAGCATGCAAACCCTGCAGTATTGGTGCGACCACTGCCTGGCCCTCTCTGATGGGACAGAAAGATATAATTTTGTTGACATGTACTCGTGATGAAGGGTATAACAGAAAATAGAAATGGACAGTACTGGTTCTTGATTCTAGTGTCAATTTCAATCTGCTTATTTTTTACTTAAATCAAATTACCTGATCCCAAATTACTAATAAATTCACATCAAAGGTATAACTCCTTTCCCTTCAGTAAAATGAATGTAAGGGTGCACAGTGACTCCTACAGAAAGGTGTTCCGTCAGTGTTTCCAGATTCACTAAAGAAAAATTCTATGAAATCATAAAACAT
Organism: Pycnonotus jocosus; assembly: GCA_013400435.1. Taxonomy (NCBI): domain Eukaryota; kingdom Metazoa; phylum Chordata; class Aves; order Passeriformes; family Pycnonotidae; genus Pycnonotus; species Pycnonotus jocosus. Next base: position 86,819 of record VWYP01027332.1, on the reverse strand, counting down.
TAGGTAATTCTTCCAAAAATAACATTTGGATGTGGTTTTTCTTTTACAATACCAAAGTAATATTGTTTAACCTCGACAGATTGAAGGTAGTGTACCTGACTGCCTATTTTTATAAACCCACTTGAAAAACAGCTCACCTCCCAGGACCATACCAGCTTGACAGCACTTCCTCAAGCGACATGCTGGGCAGTTCTTCCTACGGATTTTATCGACTATGCAGTCATTTCTTCCAGCACATAAATAGTTGTGCTGCCCTGCAGGCAAGAGAAAAACAGGATGAATACTATGCTTTCTAATATGACAACATTATTTCTGTGTATAAATGTTTCAAAAATAAATGAAGATTCTAAAAAGTGTACTTGAACCATTAAAGAACTCCTTCATTTCATGGTATGCATGATTTTACCAATCATGTTACTATTTGAATATAATGTTTTATTTGGTCTGTTTAAGGGCAAAACTCCCCATCTATGAAATTCCAAAATAATTAGCAGGCAGCATGAGCTGCCTAAATTATTGTACTAACAATATTTCTTAAGTAAATCAAGCATAAGGACAGACCAATTGTTTATTTAAAACTTATTTTTCTTTGAAGATATTGATCCTGTTTTCAAAGAACTGAAGTAAATATTGCTTGGATTGATGTGGAGTTTCTGACAGCAAACAGAATGAAGAAGTTTGGGCAGTGCAAAAAAAAAAGCCCTTTAAGCAAAAGTAAATGAACTCTGATGGAGAAGGAGTTCTGTACTAAACTTGCTGAAATACCAGCTGACCAAGTGCAGCCAACGCAGCCAAAATGGACAAACAGAATGAGGCTGTAACTTTGTGGTTTAGGTTAGCTTAGCTCATTGTTTCATTCTGAATGCCTGTCATTAGTGTATTGAAGTAAGAGTCCTTTCAATAAAATCAGCTTTCAGCAAAGCAAAAGAATATTGTGGATATGGACCTCCAAATATAACAGAACTCAGTACCAAACCTTTTAAATTTCCACTGATTTCTAGACCTAGAAAAGAAGTACTGCTGAACCACGTGAACCAATGCATTTGTTTCTGTGCTAACATTTTTAAAGAAAAATATTTTACTTCTTAACCATAACTTTAAAAACAACCTGTTTGGTTTCAGTGAAAGAAATACAATCATCAGAAATTAATTTTTGTAACAATTTCTTCTTTTCTTAGAAAACTACAGGTAAACAAAAACAGCTCCCTCACACATTGCCTGGCAACAAAAAAGTCCTTAGTAATGTTTTAATCAGAAGAAATTCTCATTTACTTTGTCCCATTAATTCTAATCCTGGACTCCTCCTTACAGGACACATTACCAAAAGCAGACAAAGTAATAAAAATCTGTCTTGCCAGTAAGTAAAATGCTTATTTTAAACAACTCTTCCTTGGGATTACTTGCAGTTTTCCCTTGTCTTTCTTTGCCTTTATAAGCTACAAAAGACATTCAGCCTTTTGTTAAGCAACAATTTTAAAACTCCATTAATTTAATTCAAATCCATGAGGATTATCTCAGCTCTGTGGCATTCTAGTGCTTTAATGCACAGCTAATTTACAAAAGAATGCTTAAATACAGTTAAAGTTTTGTTTGTTCTTGTCTTGTTTCAGGGTTTGCTTTGGTTCCCTGAAAGGAGATTTCTTCTGGCCCTCTTTTCCTGGGAATCTGTTAAGTCTACACAAGATGGTCTGAATCCATATGAATGTTGTCTTACTTATTTTAAATCTAAGACTGAACAACGTTTTCAACATTTACTAAACAAATCATAATTGAATCACAATTATGAAAACTACACTTCCATGTTCATATATTCTGAAGTTTCAGATTAGACAGGATCAAACAGTCTCTCTGCCCAGTGTATACCAGGCCAGAAATTAAATCTGTTACTAGAATTTGGGCACAGTAAATTTGCTTAAAAGCCAAAATGCTGCCAACCCAATTCTCTCAGGGGATTATGGTGACCAAAACTCATCACTTCTTGATGCTTACTGTTAAACTTCCTTGTTTTCAAGACTTTTAAGAAACCACAGTCATATCCTGCACTTGACTTACACCTTCTTGTGAGTTTTCCATTCCACTCATCTCTACCCCACCTCTCCCTGACACCTTCTGTCCCAAAGTGTATTCCACTCATCTTGATTCAGCTGCAACTTATTTGAAAAACATGTAAGTTTCAGTTGTTTGGTATTTTTCAGTTTCACCAGTAATGGATTTTTAAAAATCACAGTGAATTGTGTGGATTTCATCTCAATAGACAAATCTCAGTAAATGTTCCCATTTGAAATCACTTCTACCATTGTGCAAAGCTGGGTTCTGAGAAATTGTTATTTGCTTCATATTAATACTTTAGGGACAGCAGCCATCTGAAGGAAAGATTGTGTAAGAAATGAACACATGCCAGATATTTGCCTTATTTCAAAATTACAGAACAATGTTTTCTTAGATTAAGATGTTTGGAAGGTTTTCCTGGGATGATAAGGTATGTATTTGAAAACATATTTGCTACAGTTCAGTCTTCAGGATTATCTAGATTTGAACTACTTGTCTTCAATACTTGAGCACTGCAGTCATACCAAACATATGCACCACTGAAGTACCCAAAACCCCCATCAAGATAAAATCACCATTCAGTTTGTAGCTTGATATTCAGTATCTTTTCTATGACTACTGTCATTATAATCAGGAAAACAAAAAACAAAACAAACAAGCAAACAAAATACTCAGGAAAAAAACCAACAGGATAGTAGATTTTAGAGCACAAGTTTGAAAGTAAAGGTTGCTATTAGCATTTCTTACAAAAAAATGAACCTGGGAACTTTCTGGCAATTGTCTCATCTTCAGAAAGCTTCACTTCCCATGCATGTTTGCTTTTTACTGTTTTTTTGAAAGTGCACATTGAGGGTCACTCTCAATGTATTGCCTCATGACCAGCTTGATGGAGAAAACACAGACATGATTTTATCTGTCATTTGAATGTTCCAGAATCTTGCAGGATAGTATTTCTGTTGAAGTTCCATCAAAATCCACTAGTCTTGCAAAGCTGCTTCTCATGTAGCAGGCAAACACAATTTTAAGTCCTGTAATGACTACTTCTACACTGGGAGGTTTTTAATCCAAACAGTGCTGGAAGTAGCATGTACAGTATCATTACAAACTGTGCTATTAACTTAGCTCACTGACATGCTGTAAGTCACTTACAATCACTCCAGTAAACGCATGAGTTGCAGACTTTGCAGATGTACAAAATATGGAAAACACAAAAGCTTATCTGCACCTGGGGTACCAGATACAGTAATCTGGGTTATTTGGGATACAGTTATTTGGGTTAGTGCATGTGTGCTAAACTGCTGCCACCCTGCACAGAAGCAAAGTACTTGTTCCCAAACACTCAGTTCCTATTATCTGCAAAGAAGAGTACTATCTCAACTCTTTTTACTCTCTCCCAAATGTGATTCTGCCTCCCTGGATCTCTATTAACTGCTAATGCTTTTGTATAAAACCATCAAACCTCTGGAGGATTATTCTCTGCAAAACACTTCATGGTGTTTTATTTAGTCTACTTTTAGATTTCTGTCTGAGGTTTGCAGATACCTATTGCATCTCACTGCAAATTATTTTACTGCAAAATGTCTCCCAACATTGACCTTTTGCTTCCTGAAGGCTAGCCTCAAGGTTTTGCTCAATAACTTTCTAACAGTATGTTTCACATCTTATAAACTTTTCTAAAAGTACCAATTAAATCAATAGGTAAAAACCAAGCCAAACCAAACCAAAAACCACAATGGAATTGTAGAAGCTGACAATAAATATGGGTTTAAAATTTTAAGAATGGAAAATAAGTTCATCTGTACACCTAAACAAAACATAATGGTGCAGATGTAGCTTTTGAGTAAAAATCCAACTTCTGGAAGCTAAGAAAACAGACTTATCTTGTGGAAAACCTGTTTTTTCAGAGCAAAGAGTAATCCTTATATTGAATACGCTCTGACAAGACAAGTTTTCCACAGCTAGGCAAACAGTCTGGCCTAGCTCATCCTTGGTAAAATGGGAAGTAAAATTATATTGAGTTTAGCCCAGATCTAAATATAACACTCTTCTATTTACACTATTTCAAAGTGCAAAACAGCAAATGTGGGTAGAATTTACTTCTCATTATGTGGGTTTTTCTTTTAGTCTTGAAGAACTAGGAATCTGTACTACACAGTCTCCATGTCCCTGTATGCCATCCCATGCTATTAGTCTCCAAAACTCCACACACTTGAGATAATGTTGTTAGGGGTTTTTTTAACTTAATACTGATTTTATTTCTGTATGTTTTCTCAAAAAATAGAGAAAGTTCTTGAAGTGAGGCTTCTCAATCTAACTATTTAACCAAAACCCACATCCATCATGGTCTTTACCATGCATAATCCTTCGATAAAGATTTACATTTCCCTCTTAGCCCACTGAAGTCAAATTCTCACTTCCAGTTCTTAAGCAGGTGTTGTGACTTAAACTCTGTAGCCTATATTGGTATAAAGAAAGACCTGCAATTGATGTAAGCCTGCTCCTCAACAAAGAATTAAGGATTCAGTGGATAAAAGAGGACAAAGAGTGGAAAGCAGAGGAACTTGTGAGTATGTTCCATCCTGGAATCTAACTGAAATAATGAAGAATTTTATAGTGAAAGCAATAAAAATGATTGTTTATAACATCCTTGACTGACTCTTTCCTCCTCTTGTATACTGATCTCAAAATCTTCCTGCCTTTTGCTGTGAATCCTTCAGTACTACTGTCTTTTTCCTTCCAACTTCTCCCAAGATCAACCTCCAGAGTATAACTTTTAAATTATATCTACAAAACAGAACAATTAAATATAGCTATCTTGTTTTCACTCACTTCTAGACAAAATCAAAAGTTATAATCCTGGGTTTTTAAATTTTTTTTACATTTCCCTGTCTGTTCCATCATTTTCAGTAAGAAAAAGACAGAAAACAAAATGAAACAAGGTAAACTCATAATTCATGGAAACTATAATGAACTGCAAAATTAGGAATATTGCTTCATATTGATTTTCAGTTGGTTTGCCTAGACTGTTTACCACTGCAATGCCTTGAAATGTATAAAATCTTAGGAGTCTAAATACAGAAACAGACAACAGTAAAAACTTTCCACAGCTAACATCCTTTCAGGAGGATATGGTAGCATCTACAAGTCATAATTTCCAGTTCTTTTTATGGCATTGTGTCACAATTGTTCCTTGGTCATAATTTTTAAGTAATTAACTACATCAGGGATATAAATATGCAAAATTATGGAAGTGTCAGCATATTTGTCAATAGGAGGTCTGTTTCTTACAAATAAAAAAAGGGGATTTGAACACAAAACCTACTTTAAAAACAGCAACTATTGCAGAGGTACACACTTTGAAGTATCAGTTGTTCTCCTTTTGATCCCTGAGTGTTATATTCTTCTATCAAGAAAAGACTCTTTATTGTTGCATTTCAGTCACCATATCACTCTGATTTTAGTGGAATTATCACAGGATAGTAGATTTATAAGTTTTTTTCATGTATATTCTCCTTATATTCCTTGACTTGTCCTACAATTGAACCAGTGGGACAGGGTCATCCACTATACAAGCAATAAAGGTGAAAAAACCCAGAAACACTGGTCACAGAAAAAAGCAATGTGCAAAAAACTCAGATATTGCTGCCTCTTGATGGAAACACTTTAGATTAATTTGATTCTATTTGATTAACTGGATTCTAAAATGCAGATATCTATCAAAACACTACTAGTGGTACATCATGAATACTGTGGAACAAATACACAATTTAAGGCAATGGACACGAACAACCCCAAATCTACTTTTAGCAGAGAACAGTTTTATCTATAAATACACTTTATATACTTAAGTCATATAATTTATAAATATTCTAGTACTTCAAAATAAGTATGAATTTTATATGTGAAATTATTTAATGATACCTATAATACCTTATGTATAATACTAAAGCAATATGAAATGAGTATTTTACATGCTTATTATCTTTCTTTTATATACTACAGAATTATATTAGCTACCTTGGTGATGTGGGTGGGATTCATATCACCAAACGCAGACAGTGTACATGGTCACCTGACACTCCTTTATGCTCAGTGCTGAGAAATAGTTAGCTAGAGTACTGCTATTTTCATCACAAGTACATATTAGAAATGTCAGTGAATTTCTTTCCAAAATTTCTTATTTCTCTCCATTAACCATAAAATTAACTTAAGCAGTTCAGGTTGCTCACGTTATGCACATGGGAAGTTAGAACAGGGTATTAGCAAGACTGTGCAGTCAATTGCTGGTTCTCTTTAAAGCAGGCAGTTTTACAGTACCTGAAATAGCTTCTAATCCACCTGAAAAGGTGTTTTAAGATAATATACGATTCTGTTTCTAAAATACTATGTAAAAGTTAAACTAAAAATGTTAGTAACTGACATTTCAGCAGCTGATTATGTAATAAACCATGTCTATTAGGAAAACAGTGGTAAAGTCACAGTTCAAACAGTAGGAAGCCCAGCATTAGCACAAGAGCCAAAGCACCAGAACAAATGACATCTCAGCTCACTTCACTGGTGTGCCTCATATAAATCAATTCATCAAACTGCTGCTTGTCAAACTGCTGGACAAGAAATCCTTTTGAAGTTAGAAGTACAATGAAGATATATCATTATGTATCAATGCAGATTTTCTTTTCATTTTCAAGATGCAAATTCTTTGAACTCACACAAAAGTGACATTTTTCATCTGTATTTTAGGCTGCTCAATAAAGCAGTTTTGTACATTAGAATTTGAAAATACACTTAGCTTAATGTACTTTAACACATTTTGGCCATGCACAAAATAAAAGGACTTCAATAACATCAAATCTGTTCTATTGAGTGAAAAACATTTTTCTCTCTCAACTTGCCATATGTAGGCTTTGTGTGTTTGCATGTTTTCTACTTCATGAACATTTCATCATCACCAGGTTTACAGTACAAGCTGCATCAAATTCTGATCCCAAGATCCAGACTGGAAAGTTGGATTAAAAATAAGAAAACTCTTCAGAGTTAGGAGAAAAAGGAACTTTTAACACCTGCTTCATCAAGTTTATAGCTAAAAGGGTTTCTACAGTATTATTTCTCTGTGTTTTCAAGGAGGATTTTCTACTAGTGATTGGCATTTTTTTAAATACTTTGCATGCTGTACCATTTTAGATCCTTTAGCTATGGAAAAGCATAACTGTTTAGACAAACACTTTTCTTTATGCACAGTGTTGCATACGTACACAGTGAGTCACACTGCCATCACAAAACTGCTTATCATAACTCTGATAAGGTCAGATAGACCTTATCAGAAAGTTTGGTTGAAGTCGTGATCAACTTTCTCACTGTGTAGGTGTAGCTCATCATCAACTATTCCATGGAACCTCTCTATATATAGACAGTGAAAACCCTCATGGAAATCCTACTTTCTGCCAGTTTACCAAATTCAGGCCTCAGAAAGTTGAAAAGTTGACACTGGTCAGTTAAATGTTATCTGCTACCCATGCTTGAGCTTATTCCCTGATGCCATTGATACCTAGTCTTAGGATGCCATGCTACCCTGACCTCAAAGCACATATTAAAACAAGACAAAAGTTATACAATCATTTGCTCAGGCTTGTAACACGTTCTCAGGTATTTAAACAAACCAAGAGTCAGTTTCTGATCAATCCACTGTAATATCACATATTCATGTTGGTCTCAGACTCTGGGTTTGGGCAACTACTTTTCCTTAGATATCAATAATATAAACAAAGCGCAAATATAAATAGAGATCAAAAATAAGAAATGACACTTTATTATACAAAAAACAGCACTTGATTTGTTTTGCAGGATTTAGGTAATTTAAAATTCTCATTAGTAAAACTACTGCAAAAGAGACACTTCCAACAAGGCAATAATGCAGGCTACCAAGAAATCCTGAGTTAGCAACAGTATAACTCCAGAATCCCAAAACTGAACACTGGGTTCCTGTTCAGGAACATTTTACCATTGTGTTCCACAAGTATTTTGATCATAACTGCCCTGCATGGTTTTACATGAAGGAATCTCTTTAAGACATCACTAATGACTGGCAATTTAGTCCTAGAAAAGTAGGAGTTCATTTCTTGATCTTCTTCATTCTCCTCATGCCTTGTCAGAAATATTCTCCTCTATGTTCTGTTATCATGAACAAGATATATTGGTAGCACTTAAATAATGCCTGATAATCAACAGCAAATTACTATGCAAATATAGTAATTCTACATGTTTGAAAGCATTTTGAGTATTATTTCTGTTTTTTTTTTAATTTCTATCTCTAAAATGCTCATCACCCTCATCTCACTGACAGAAACAGCACTACCCCATCAGCACAGTGAATCCAATTTTGTCTCTTCAAATTTCTTTACTGAACATAAATAGTAGTAACTTTCATTGTTTTCATTATGCTCAAGGGAGATCTTTAAAGCATTCTTTTAAAGTCTTGTCATTTCCTTGTATATTAACTGAATCTACAGACTACTAGTTATCTGTAAGGGTCCAACAAAAGACTTCTAAATTCAAATAAATGTTGCCCAGTATCTTTCCTTTTCTCCTCCTCACTTGCAGTACCTACTTTTTTACACATTTGGTAAACTATAGATTCCCAAAGAAAGGATATGCATTTTTGTTTAACTTATTTCAAAATGGTGCCAAGAGAAAAAAATGTTTATTGTATTAACACCAACCTTTTCTTCATAGATATATATACATATATATAATACACATATATGTATATAGCCACATATGGGGAACCAAGAACTCAAAAGACAAAGTATCTACAAAGTCATACATATTTTAGAATTCAGTGCCAAGAAACACTCTTAAGTAATCTTTGTGATCCTCACACAACTCTGACTCTTTGTTAAGTTCTGTGTGTATGTAGTAGTTACATTCAAATGTATGATTAAATCATAATTAGTATATACAGTTTTAAATGATTGTTCAGTCTGAGTATTTTAAATAATCTCTGTTTTTATTTCAGAAAGACTGGATATGGAAAAAAATTAATTTTCTGGATAACATAGGAGTCCATTTTACTCAAATGGAAGTGTTCAACAAATATTGTCCTCACACCTGGGAAGGTAAAATAAATGGTGTATGAATAGAACAATATCTGTGAAAAAAAATTACAAAAAATACATAGGCTGTTTGATTTCAAACAGTAAATGCATCTCAGATTACAGAAATAATTAAAACAGAAAACAGACATTTTATCTATGCACAAAATCTCCTAACACACAAAAAAAAAAATTCAAGAGAGTCCATGAAAAAGGCAGCTATTTCCAATCATGTTTTAATTTCTCATAAGGATCCCTAATGTATGGAAATTATATGGAAAGTAGAGTTTTGACCAGAAATTTTTATTCACAAAATTTAACATCTTATTTGCATGAATTATTATTAAAAACCCCATGTCTGTGGTAGGACTAAAGATTTTAAAAGGTAAATAATTCCTTTACACTCAGAGAAATGATGGGCAGGGGGTCATTCCATGGAAGAAATATGGCTCAAATTTATATGATTGCCAATGTGAATTTTAAACACTATTTTCTATTGCACTTAAAATACAAATACTGTTTCTTCTTACAGAGAAGCAATTTCCCAAGATTATTTTTGATACGAATTTTTTTTAAAAAAGTATTTGAAGTCCATATAAAATCAAATATTTATCAATAAATGAGATTATTTCAGTGCTGATAATTATACAGTATACTGCAAAGAAAATAAAAAGTCCGTCAACCCATCTCTAAAGAACCTTCTGTAGTCTTGCACTTTCTACACAAAAAAAGTACAACAGTATTTGTTCATTTTGCCAATGCCCCCACTGCTCATTGCCTGACACTGCTTCCCATCAGATCCAATTACCTGTATTTTTTTTTATTACAGTCATGTTTCTGATGTACATTCTTTGAAAATCCTTACTAGAAAACACAAACACACTTCCTCAACAGACTCTGTCTGTGGTTTCATTTAAAAATTAAAATTATGAAGTTGCTATGTACAACCTAAGACTTTTGTTTACATAACTGCATTGACCTCTCATTTGTCTCTAAATAAGTCTATATTCTTAACCTGGTAAGACTCTGCAAATAAAGACTTTGAATAGTGTATGAAAACTACTTTAAGATGGACCTTGTATCAACTTATATTCCTTCCTAACATTTTTCTTTAAAATAATTCTGCTGAACAGTAATATAATATGTTTTCAAGCAGGTTCATCTACTGCAAACAGAACTGGGTACTAAATTTAAAAAGAGAAGAAATCTAAAATTGACAGAATCAAATTCAAAGAAAATATTACAACATTACTATATAGGTAAAAGGTAAAAATAAAATTTATTTTTAAATACAGTACTCATAAATTATGCTACACTTAGTATTAAAACTTTGGCTCCTTGACCTTTTAAAAAAAATATTTGGCTGATTTAGCAAAACATAGCAAAAAAATGTAAAGCCAAATCAAGGGACCAATTAGCAGAGTCAGTGAAACTTAAATGTATTCCTGCAAGTGACTTAAGAGCTTTGCAGCCTAACCCAAATATTTCTAGTAGCTTTCTCATGAAAGAGAAAATGTAGCACTGCCTTAAAAGTTCACTTAGACCACCAAGACCACTTCGTAAATATTTAATTTTAAAGGAAGAACATGAAGATATGCTTAAAGTAGAAAGTAACAGTGCAGTGAAATAAAAAAATCTAATTATATTATGACGCTAAGCTTTTACTTTTCCCATATTCCCCTTTTCATTTGGAGAGAGATAAACTCTATAAAGTGGAAAATCTATAAACAGGAAAATACAGGATGCAGGTTTTTATTTTTAGGAATCCTAACCATTCAAACAATGGTTTTGTTAAATACATGGAATAGAAATTTGAATATCCTAGTTCTGGCAGGATCAGATAAAAATCAAAACAGGAGACAAAGCCTAAAATGTAGAAGGATTTGTTTTACTGCTTTATCTGTTGAACCATATAGAACAGTCTGCTCTTGTATTTGTATTCAAAATCTCAGTGGACAAGGTGTATAATATAATCCAAAATTAAAAAATAAACATAGGTATTGCTACTGTTTTATTAAACTTGCAGCTTGACTTAGTAATTTAATGACTATTTGGAACAAGTCAAACACACTTATTGTTATTATGACTTGAAATAGCTCAGTGAAATTTTAAATACTTCCATAACCCCCAGGAAACCAGAACTCTCCAACCTGAAAGCAAGAAAAGTTTCATTACTTAAAAAAGAGAACAAAGCCAAAATAAATTCTTATCTGCCTATCATTAGCTCATGCCCACAATATTTTCCTTTGAACACCATCTACACTTTTTAAAAGAAGTTGTGTAATGCACAAAATTTCTTATTTAACTCTGCCTACCTGGAAAGATTAACTAATAAGCAGTAAATATTAAATAATAAAAAAGTAAAGTAAAACAAATTACACTAGAAAAATCAGTTAAGGAAGAACTTTGTCAATATCCACTGGAATATTTTAATAGAATTGATAAAACAAACAAAAAAAATCATAACAGTGACAATATTTATAGAAATGAGCAATAAATAAACAATATGCCCTAGTGTCTAGAAGACATATTTCAGATAATTAGGAACAATGGCATCATATAGTACCTTCCATTGCCCTTTTAAAGAAGACTTTACAACTTCCACAGGTAAGGACTCCATAGTGGCAACCTGAAGCCTCATCACCACAGATAAGACAGATCTTCTGGGGTAGTGATTCGAAACTGAACTGAGAACTTTGGCTGGTTTCCGTATCTGGCCTTGAGAAGAAAAAGAATTAAAAGAAATGAAAGATCTAGCTTTGTGCAGTTAACTACTTACCCGTATTAGTGAGTTTGATATTAAAAACTTCATTTTAAAATTTGTAATCAAGATACAGAAGGGCACGAAAAAAACTAAAGTATGACTGCCTTTCTGCTTAATGGTTTGTCTCTACTATGGTAATACAGGAAAGCATTGCCAAAAAAAAAAAAAAAAGCATAAAGTTATATTTTAATCCATTTAGCAAAAAAGGTACCATCTAGACACTGTTAAAATGTTCATCTTCCTCAGATCAACAACTCTTGTGAGTGGAATAATAGTGATGATTTTTTTTTTCCTGTACAGAGACAGAATCAGATAGATGTCAATTGAATTTCAAAGGCCTCTTTCACATGGGAAATATGAAATTTCATTTTAACTAAAAGAATCTTTAATAATCAGTTTTTCAGCCCCCCATTCAGCTGCAGTTTTCAGCAGTAACTAAGTCTGATGGAGATATCAAGAATATTTCCAATTTGTCTCCAAGAAAAAGCAGATTAATCTAGGTAACCACTGCATTTACTAAAGAAAGGATTTCCATTGAAACTCTAACATTGCATACACCTTTTGTTGCGTCTATTTCTATGTAACGCACATCTCGGCACGACAATACTCCATTTCATTCCAGCAAATCAATACACAAGTGCTTCAGTTTTCTTTTTCGTGTGGAATCAAGTGCTTTTTGTGGTTTTGGTTTTTTGTGGTTTTTGGTTTTTTTTCTTTTCAAACATGGAACATTGTTTTGGAAAACACTTAGATATTTTGATGAATGCGATATCGCTGAAAGTGAGGGAGTTGAGGGCAAGCTAGAAAACCTCCCCGGAGCTCGGACATCGGGTGGCCCTGAGGTCCCGCAGCGACGACAAACCAGCACGCCTGGACCAAAGCCGCAGGTGCCACCTGCGGAGCCGGGACACCGCGGCGTGCTCAGGCAGGGTAGGGAATGCGAACGGGGCTGCAGGCACTACCTAAAAGCCCAAAAAGGCCCTCGCCGAGAGAAACTTCGGCCGTCCTTTCCTCAGCATCCCCTTACTACATCCCCCCGAGGCGCCCACCGCGCGGCACGCCCGCCCCTCCGGAGGAGGATGAGGAGGCGCGGAGCTCTCCCGGCGCGCAGCGCGACCCACCCCGGCCCCGTCCCTCAGCGAGCGCCCGCCGCTCTGCCTTACCGCGCGTAGCCGAGGTATGGCGGGCAGAGCTGGGGCAGGCCCTCCTTGAGCACGGCGGCCGGGAAGCCCAGCGGCTGGTGCCCGTTCAGCCCCAGGGCTGGGTAGAGCCCCGGCGGCGCGGCCGAGGTGGAGGGCAGGCTGTCTGGCGGCGCGGCCGGCCCGTAGGCGCTGGCCAGCAGGCTGGGCTCCGCCTTGTACAGGACGCACTCCAGCGAGGGCTCCTGCCCGGCCCGCGGATAGTCGTGGCAGCCCGCCGCGGGGCTGGCCCTGCCGCCCGGGTAGCGGGCGGCGAGGCCGAGACCCTCCTCCTTGATCTTCATCACGGGCTGGATGTNATCGCGCCGTCGGGCGCCTCCTCCGCCTCGAAGAAGGACCAGGGCGCCGCGGCCAAGGTGGAGCTGGCATGAGCCGCGGGCGCCAGGAAGGTGTCCAGGACGGTGTCCAGGGAGTCCTTGACCGAGAGAGAGCCGCTCCCTGGCTGGTAGGAGAGGGAGTCCCGGCCGTCCTCCTGTCCCAGATGCTGCTGCTGCGGCTCTTCCTCCTCCTCCTCCTCCTCCTCCCCTTCCCCTTCCTCCTCCNGGGAAGCCGGAGGGCGGCAGGTACGGGGCGGGGGGCGAGCAGCGCGGCACCGCGCCGCCCTCGTACTCCGCCCCGTCCAGCAGCTGCCGAGTGCGGGAGGCCAGGAAGGCCGAGTTGAGCGGCAGCAGCGGCACGTGCAGGTATTCCTGCCCCGGGTCCCCCGCCCGGGACCCGCCGGGCAGCGCCCCGACACCGGGGGCATCGTCCTTGGGCGCCGCGGCGGGACCCTCCGCGCCGGGCCC
>VWYP01027332.1:0-72823 GCA_013400435.1 Pycnonotus jocosus | reverse complement strand
GCGCCTCCTCCGCCTCGAAGAAGGACCAGGGCGCCGCGGCCAAGGTGGAGCTGGCATGAGCCGCGGGCGCCAGGAAGGTGTCCAGGACGGTGTCCAGGGAGTCCTTGACCGAGAGAGAGCCGCTCCCTGGCTGGTAGGAGAGGGAGTCCCGGCCGTCCTCCTGTCCCAGATGCTGCTGCTGCGGCTCTTCCTCCTCCTCCTCCTCCTCCTCCCCTTCCCCTTCCTCCTCCTCCTCTTCGTCCTCCTCCTCGTCGCTGCTCTTGGGGTAAAGCAGCCCGTCCAGGGAGATGTCGATGGACTCCGCTTCCTCGCGGAAGGGATCTCGGCCGGGCTGACCCTGCAGCAGGACCGCCCCGTCTGTGGTAGGCGGAGGCGCCCTGGGCTCCTTGGCTTTCACCTCGGTCATGCTGGCCCGGGTCTACGGCAGCGACAGAGTGCGGGCGGCCGGACGGCTCTTTACATCCTGGACGTGCCGGCCGTGGCGCGGGTCCTGCTCACATGGTGCTGCTCCCGGAGGAACGGCTCTGCCCCGGGCCCCGCCGCCGGACGGGGGGGACTCGGAGCAGGGGGCGGTGCAGCCTGGAGGGGTAGATGATGGGAGCTGGAGGCGTGCAGGAAAGCAGGGTGCCTGCCAGGCTCCGGCGGCGGCGGACAGGCTGACTCCGCGCTCCGCTCGTCCCCCGACTGCTTCCCACCGCCCGGGCGGGCTGGCCGCGGGCTCCACGCCCCCTCGCCCGTCCCTCCTTCCCAGCCCCTCCTCGCCTCCAACCCCGTCCCCTACCGAGGGTCCGCGCTGCCTCTGGGAACCGCTGCTCCTCCAGCGACACTTCCATCGGCTCCTCCTCCGCTCCGCCTGTCCCCCTCCCATCGCTCACCGTGCCCGTATCCCTTTCCCATCGCATCCGGCGCCCTGTGCCTTAGGTCAGCGCTTTTTGGCTTCTCCTGATCATCTCCTTGTCTTCTCATCCCTTTTCCCCACCTCTTCTCCCGGTGCTCCGTCCTCTCGCTTTACCATCCCAAGCAGTGAGCTCTGCGCTGAGCAGAGGGCACAAGCCTCTGGTTAGGTCGCTGCTTTGGAGAGCAGAGAGAAAGCTTTACTTATTTGCAGTGACGGATCTCTTTTATCTGTTTTTCACTGTCCCCTTATGACGTTCAATGTAGTTTTTCGTGATTAAGCTCTGTTCCAAAACCCCTCCTAGTACTAGATCCATTTTCCAGTAGCAAGGAAACCGAGGCATTGTAAAGCTCTTCGCGTGACATTAGAGGACGTCAAAGCATCCTTTACACCAAGAAACACAACATCTTTTTTGCAAAATATTTTGGGAAGAGGGGCATTCATTGTTTCTGAATTTTAATAACTTTGTCCGGGAAATGAGAGGACATTTTAAAAGGAGTGGCTGGCCAGCCTGCATAAAGCAAGTTGCAATTCAGCCCAGGTTAGTTCTGACCAAGAAGCTGTCGCCAGCTAATTGCTGGAATTTTGTATAAAATGCTGATTTTGTGGCATTCAGCTCCATAAGACAGCTACTAATGTGAGGGAGGAAAAAAAAAAGCAACCAATGCAACCTTTAGTATCTCTTTCATTGTATAGAAATCTCAGGAAAGAAACTTGAATTGAAAGACACAGAGAATCAATTGGTATAGGAGTAGTCCTCCTGACTTTAGTAGAATCAGTGTATTTTTTGATAGATGAGGTGTGCTGTTAAATGCTTGGTTATTCCCTGTAGGTGTAACATGCTTTTCTGAAAGAACACTTTTTTTTTTCCCAAAAAAATCCCCTGTGATCACCATGGAATAGTTGCTTTTGTTGTTTTACTTTCCAGACATCCTCAGACAGAAGAGGAACAGAGCTTCTCAGGGAGAGAAATATAACTGTTGGAAATTATTTCAGTTTTATGAAATCATATAAAGTAGGTTTATAGAAGCAGGGGCTTCACATAAACCTTGTTCAGTGTGGTGTATACTTTCTACGTTATTCTTGTCAAAATACTACTGGCTTATAGATTGCTTTGGGACTCTGCTTTTTTTATTCCTTTAAGAATAAGTAGAAGAAAATCTTTATTGTTTTGGTATTCAAAAGAATTGTGGCAATGTAATAATAAATAGCATTTTAAAGCTCAGATGTTATTGTGGGCACCTCTATACACATTTAGGAAAATCAACAGAATGGTGCACTTTTAAGTACACTTGTTGAGTATAGGAATATTTCTTGAACAGCAGTGTTTCAACTCTGTTGATGTTGCATGGGAAAGAACTGTTTGTCCAGCAAGTACCAGGAGCTGAAGATGTTTTCACAAAACCTATCAGTGGAACCGATGTTAAAAGAATTATTTAAGAGGCACCATCCAGTTCTATAATGACATGACATTAAAATAAGTGCTTCAATGACTAATGAGTTTCTCTTTTTCATGCTACAGAATTTCTCCCTTCTCCCAAACCTACTTTTTCTCAGAGGAGAGAGAAGTTCATCTCCAGTGCTGTTCATCTCCATGCTCGTTTTGGTTTTCCACTGATGTTGCATGTTTAGTCAGCTGGTTGTCATGCCTTTGTATTGCCACTGCCTTGCTTTCTCATTTCCACTTCCCCATATGCACACAGCATTCATGGCCTTCATCTTTACAAAAATGTGTTCCAAAGACATGTTTCCTTAGAGTGACTTCCCCCCTTCCTACTGCTTCTGGACTAGGAGAGGTAAAGAGCACAGATGGCCTGAATAGAGCATCCTGAAAGGAAAGTGGCTGGAGCAGTTTCCACTCACTGCTGCTCATGACTTGTCCATTAGAATTCCACACTAACAAGGCCATGAGACTGTAAACACTTACATATATACCATATATATACCATATATACTACTTACATTATTTTTCTAAATGTTAACAGTTAAATATTGCCAGGTTTTTGGCTGTGCTTCCTAATTTCGTTTTTATGACCTGACAAATGTACTCAAATCTTTAATGGTAACAGTAATTGAGTTGTCATTGCTTAAGGAAAATATTTGGGGTTCTTTAAGAAATTTATTGGACCTAAGTGAGTGGACTTTCATTTATATTGGCTTCACATGATTTCTATGGACTTTGACTGAAAACTTTTGCTATTTTCTTTGCATTATTCTGTCCATAACCCTTGTGCCCCATCCCTGGGAGTGTTCAAGGTCAATAGCAGGGCATTGAACAATGTGATCTAGTGAAAGGTGTCCCTGGCCCTGAGAGGGGATTTGGAATTTGGGGGTCTTGAAGGTCTCTTCCAACCCAAGGTATTCTCTGATTCGTTTGTTTCTTTTGCTCTTAGATTTTCTCCACATCATTTGGAAGCTTTTCCTGATTATGCTATGGTACCACAAATTTTTCAGTAAGAACATTTCAAAGTATGCCCTATCAATTTTTTTGCACTCTACTGCTGTCATTTCTTAATTTTCATTCATTTACGTTGTTGTTATGTCAATCAACATTAAAGAAAAACAGGTTTCGTACGGTATACCTACAGCTAGTTTTCCTTTGAAAGACATTAAAATTGAAACTGATGTTTTCAATTCAGACCTAAAAATGACTTTTTATATATTCAGTAATATTTTACTGAATAAAAAATTTTCAAAGAGCAAATAGTATGAAAGTACTTATGAACAGACCTATTTTGAACCCAAAATTAAAACATTGGGGAGTTTGATTGACAGTCTGACATTTTTTAAAATTCTATCAGAATGTGAAAATATATCTGAGAGCTCGAATAAGTTGTGTCTATTTTCTTGCTCTGTTCAAGATCTGTAGATGAGTAAAAGCTGCACTGAACAAAATTTCTCATCTGTCTTGCTTTTGAGCACAATTCTTGTATAAAATGTCAACAAGAATAGCAGTAGAATTGTACTGAGAACTCCTACAGTAATGCTCTAGATTTGTACTTAATTTTTAAGTTGTTCTGAGCATTCGTTTGACCATTCAGCCATTCAACTGTACACTTTTAAGCAGTAAAAAATTTTGATACACCCTTTGAAATATTTCTAATGATTTTAGCTTAAATAAAAAGGCAATGTTGTATGAAAAACAAGACAAGTACAGCCTGCTCAAACAGTACAAATATCAGAATCACAGACTTTTTCTATGATGACTTTTTCTTTAAAAAATCTTATGTATGGGCTGAAGGTCAAAAAGATCCAAGTTCCTTTTCTCACACTAAAGTGTTCCATTTATATGTCAAGATTGCTCCATATAAACAGTGAGCAAGCTAGTGTTTAAATCTGGAAAAGGACAGATTGATTACACTGAATTAGTGTCTTAGTCCATGCAGACATTTCTTACAACATTGTTCTACACAGCCTGTTGGAGAACAGAACTTAGAAGTTAAAAATAATTGTTTCCTTTTTTTTTTTTTTCAGTTAATCAATGGCTCACAATTTTGTACTATCATTGTTTAGGATATAGTACAACCAAAAATGTGATTCACTTCTTATAAACAGAGAGGAGGAGGGACTGCTTCAAACAGTTTATGAGCTCATCATCAAAAATAAAATGCAGCTTGCATAAGGAGAGACTTAGCGGCTTTTGCTTCTATCACAGAAGTAACATTTTCATTTTTTTAAAAATAGACCTCTGTAACTTCATGAAAAGCCCCACATTTCAGCATGTAATGTAGACAATAAAAACATAGTACTGTCATGCAAATAACAGTACATTCTTTTTCTGTTACAGTTTTTGGAGACATGTCTTCCCATGGTTTCATCCCTATTCTGTAAAAATTTAGACCCCCAGCTAGCAGGCTGAATTTCACTTACATTAGGGTGCCAGCAGATATTAAATATGTACTTCTCAGAGATCATGATTTTGGAGTAGCAGCTAAGTCGTGGAAGCACTCAGCATCAGGAATATGATTTGATGGTAACTGTTCCCATCTGAACCTGGTGATTAGGCCTCTACAGTCAGGAAAGAGTCAGAGATGTCTGTAGGGACCATTTTTCTGGAGCTCTTCAGACACTTTGTGTCTTATTAAAGACATAAAGGGCTTCTTTGATCTGAAGCACTCAAAGAGCCATGATTTTCTGGCAGTGCAGTGTTGATGCCTAAATGAAGAGGTATGAATAGAGTCTAAATCGTTAAAATACAGTATCAATGTGCTCTACTGCATTGTTTAAAATCATGGTTTACTGCACTGTAAGCATACTTTCATTTCCTCTAAGCAAGGGCATGCCACACTGTAATTAATCTCTGTGGTCTGTTATCAGGTGTTTTGTTAGCTTAAGCTAAACCATCAGATTTACTAAAAGCTATCAAAACGACCAGTTTACTAAATGCAAAGGTGTATTGAAACATATTGTAAATGCAGAAGGGATTGGCAAACAGCAAAGTGTGTGGCAAAGAAGGTAAGCAATAGAGCTGTAAAAGGAAGTGAGGGAAAGAAAGCTAATCACAGTGCATGTTACATAATTTTTTGCTCTCAGGTGCTAAAGTTCCCACAGGGATAATAGCAATATGGGAGGTGCAGTGGGCTGTGAGACACTTTTATCTTTATAAATTGTCTAAAGGGAGGAAACAGATGGGTATTGAGTTACAGTCAGAAAAGTGATAGCAGTTTCTGCTACGGGAGTTGTGTATTTTATTTATTGTTCTTTGACTGTTTATGTTTTAGCTAATACTCACTGAAATGCAGAATATAATACCCTTGTAGCTGAGCAAATAAGCAGGTGCATGAGGAGTGAAAAAAAGGCAAAAAAAAGAGAAAAGCTTTCTGCTTTTCTACCCCACAGAGAATGTCATTGCTTGCTGGATGACATCCTCAAAAATGTTCTCAAATATTTTGTCAATGAATGCATCCCCTTGAGGTATCAAAGGGCACATGCTACTCTTCCCTCAAGGCCTAAGGGGGGGAATTTTACCCAAACCCACCATCTTCCTCAAAGTGATTTTGTTCCAGTCTAGCCTCAAGAAAAAGAAATAAACCTTGCTTTATATAAAAGATGAGATTCTATTATCTGCATATATGAAATAAATATTTTATATAAATATGTTAAGTGGCTTTATAAAGATGATTGAACCCAGTGCTGCTGGCTGGAATGAGATGACACTATGCTACTCCCAGCAGTATAAGATTTGTGATGCAGCAAGTCTTGTTTGCTAGCTGGAGAGTAGGAAGTTGCAACCAGTGATATTAAACAGCTGCTAACATCTCTGAAATTCAGAAATAAGTAGTCAGTAGATCTTCAGAAGTATTAAAACTCATATCCTGATTGAATTGTGTGTGTCCTAAGTAATCATAGAAAAGAAGGTAACAACGAGGTAGGGCCTCAGGAAATAGGCACTTAGGTTTGGTGATCCAAATTTATGTGAAAATGCTTTTAACACAGAGATAAAAGAGGGTTGAACATAACTATGGCACTTTCTTAAGAGTTCAAAAGCTGAATGAAATAGAAGCGATCTTGAAGTTCAGTCACACTAAGTGGAAAAAGAAATTTCTTTTTTTTACTTTGGTCCAGCCTTTACTGCCAACTTTAATTTCATAAGAGACATCCTTTCTATGTAAATATAAGTTATCTTAGCAAGGATTCATTTTCCATCAACTTACTATATTCCCAAGCTTTTCTTCCTGTTTCTATTTACAGTCTAATTGCCCACCAGGAACTTGGTTGTCTCATGAAATTTCAGAGCTGACTGTCCAGCCTTGAAATATTCACAACCTGCTCTGAATTATCAGTTTTTCATAACCACTTGTTAAAGGCAAGGTATGGCAATGTAGTATTTTTCCATAATTTGCAGAGAACAAAAGCAAATGCAGATTCCTGAACCTGGAGAATAACCCCAGGCACCAGCACAGGCTGGGGGTGGCCTGCTGGAAGCAGTTCTGCAGAGAAGGACCTGGGGGTCCTGGTGGACAACAAGCTGTCCATGAGCCAGCAGTGTCCTCGTGGCCAAGAAGGGCAGAGGGATCCTGGGGTGCATCAGGAAGAGCAGTGGCAGCAGGTCAGGGGAGGGGATCCTGCCCCTCTGCTCAGCCCTAGAGAGGCACATCTGGAATGCTGTGCCCAGCTCTGGGCTCCTCAGAACATGGAGCTCCTGGGACAGGTCTGGAGGACAGTGAAAAAGATGATGAGGGTCTGGAGCATCTCCCTTACAAGGACAGACTGAGGGAGCTGAGCCTGCTCAGCCTCAAGAAGAGACACTTGAGAAGGGACCTCATCAATGTCTACAGGTATCCAAGGGGAGGGTGCCAGGAGGATGGATCAGATCAGGCTCTTCTCAGTGGCACCAAGCAATTGGGACAAGGGGGAATGGGCAGAAATGGATGCACAGGAGTTCCACCTGAGCATGAAGAAGAACTTTTTCACTCTGTGGGTGACCAAGCACTGGAACAGATTGACTGGAGAGGCTGTGAAGTCTCCTTCACAGGATATAATCAATAATCATCTGGACACAATCCTGTGTCCTGTCCTCTAGGATGGCCCTGCTTGAGCAAGGAGGTTGGACCAGACGACCCACTGTGGTCCATTCCAACCTGACTAATTCTGTTGTTCTGTGAAAAATGTAACTGTGTGGTGAAGAAGAGATGCAATGTATGAGGATTGTCTGTAAAGGTGTCCATGTGTTTGGCAGTTCTGGGTAGAAATGCTAAAATGCAAAAGAAGGTTCCCTGTGTTGTTAAAATTATGCAAAGACTGAGGCAGAAGTCCTTCACCTTTTGAATGATTCAGTTCTATACAGAAGCAATGGTTTGTGAATCAGCCAGGCATTAAAGAACTGGAATATTAAACTGAATTTTGCATCAGATGCTTGAATGCTATCAATCAGCACAAATAAATGATATCCAGGGAAGGAACTAGCTTAAAACCTGTCTAGGGACCAATATTCTTTAATTCTCCCAGTTCAAAAGTTCCCTTAAAGTGTGTTACTGGAGGGTAATAAATGCCAGGTCATTATCTCCTAAGAAGCCTAGAGGACTGTTGCAGTTCTTGGGTCTGGATACTTGTCTAAACAGTAAACTACTGTCAAAGTGTCAGAAAAAAAAAGTGCTTCACATCTGACTGACTGCAAAGGGATTTGGGAAAGGAATTATGACTGACTCAAGAGCAGAAAATTATTGTGAATTACCCCACAACTGGAGTTTTGTCATGCAAATCCTGTACTTAAACCTCATCAGATTTTCTAACTAATTTTTTGATAAAAAAGGGGTGGATTTAAGCCACAAGCCTGCTAGGCACTGATTTAGATGTGGAACGTTAGACAGCAGGAAGCGACAGGAAGATATACCTCTGCAGGATCATGATTGCTCCATTTCTTAAATGAATCAGAGAGAATTAAATTTCATCACTGAAATCTAACATTACTACATGCCATTTATAAATTAAATCAATAGTGAAACTTGTCTGGACTATGAAAAATAAAATGTCACCACCTTAATTAAACAAGATCTTCTATAAGGTGTGAAGGCTGTCTAAACTAAACTGGAATAAATTATGGGCTGATTTGCCACAGAGTAAAACCTTCAAGTTACACAACCTATATTCTTGTTCACCTAAAATGATAATTTGCAGAAGAGTCCCTTAACTAGACATGGAAAGATGTAAGAGATGTGGTTCCCTGTGCTTTATGCTAACTCCAAAGAAGCAAATTTATTCATGTCAGTAAAGGGCACAGACTTTCTCGTGCTGATTTTGACAAGCTCTGGCTAAAATATTCCTTTGTCAGATAGTCTTGTTAGTTCTGTTATTACTGGTAATTGCTGGTGCTGTGTTCATCCCTAGAGCTGTCTGTTACTGATCAGAGGCCCCAGTTCTATGTTAAGTATTTAACAGAAAAAAGGTGTCCTTAAAACCTCTCACAGAAAATGATATTAAATCAAAGTCATCTAAACAAAAGACAAATGTTGAGATCACAGTGCAGTTTGTTCTAGAAATAGAGATACATGTCAGGGAGATAATCACTTAATACAACCCTAGAGGAAGACAGAGGCCTGCTACAGCTGTTAATCACTCTCCTCCAAAATTAATCTCAAAAAAACTGCCTTAGAAATTCTGCCCATAACACTTTTTACAGGTATATTGTAGGGTGGGATTTTCTCTTGACCTCTGCTATCCTTAGGCTAAAAAATGATAGCAACATTTTCACTTTGGAGGGGCAGTGCACAAACAGGAAAATCTAAAACAAAAAAAAATTTGCATACTATGCTGCTAACTGTGGGGCTCTTTGCCATGAAATTTAAAAAAATACTATCACTTTTCATGGAAAAGTAGATCAGTGAGGTAGGAACAAGGTTACCAGAGTAGTGGCAGCTGGTGGCAGGAGGGATGAAGGAGGGGATACATAGGAAAGAGAAGACCTGGCAGTAACACCAATGCCATGGTTACATTTTGGGTCCTGGTGGGAGTTCATGCTGCAGAGACAGAAGCCTGACTGGCTTTGTTTTATCACAATCTCTGCATGCTATTCTTTTGCTTGCCTTATTCCCAACAAATCTCATGTTAAACCAGAACCTCTAGACTTCTGCAATATTTCCGACAAGTAGAGTGCCACGAATCTGCTAATGCTAGCCTAAAATTCTGAACAGAGAGATTAGACAGAAATACAGTCTGAAATAGCATGTAAGTTCTGTATTTATTGGAATACAATCAATAAATGAATAGAACACTTGTTCTGAGCTATTGGAAGTCACCAGCAAAACAAGTGGAGGAGAATAAATAATTTAAACATAAAAATCTTCTTGCATTTTATATTTTCTTAAATTATAAATTATACAAACATGTCTATTATAAATGTTTATGTACAATTTAATGAAACTTATATGAATGTATTAAAGTCACCTAAATTATTATTATGGATTTAAGGAATGTTCTTAATATCCTGACCCTGCCCAATGATGTCCAAACTGTATCATTCCTCTCAGTGCTAAGAGAAAATTTTCCTCTTTGGCCCAAAGAGAAAATATATGAGTGATATACACAAAATGGGTTTCTTAAAATCTACCAGCAAAACAGGGACCATTTAAGGTTAAAACTATAACTCAAGCTTTTCTTATTTGTCTTCATATCTATTCTTTTATTTGTACATTTATTAA
This sequence comes from Pycnonotus jocosus, assembly GCA_013400435.1. NCBI lineage: Eukaryota > Metazoa > Chordata > Aves > Passeriformes > Pycnonotidae > Pycnonotus > Pycnonotus jocosus. Next base: position 62,791 of record VWYP01027332.1, on the reverse strand, counting down.
ATCAGTAAATGGCATCTTTTCCTTTGTTTTTTTACCTCTAGCTTTTATTGCATGAACATTCTGCCATGAATTATATTTGTTCAATCTCTTTAGTGTGTTTGCTTTCTCAGTTCAATCCTCTTTCTCCAGTCCTTCAAAACACAGTGCTTAGTCCTGATTTTTATGTGATGAAAAATGGTCAATAGTGTATTTGGGTGAAGGTGCTCTGTCACAAGAGATGGAAAATAAAAAGCATGATGAAAGGCTGATGCATTTGATATGACAGTTATCAGAAATTATCTGTATTCTACAAAATGGGTGTTGCAATTTTCAGGTTAATGTGTGATGTTTACAAAACACTTTATTTTTTCATGTGCCTTGTTATATTCATCCTTTTACAAAGAAATAGGGAAAATGAATATGACAAAAACACCATGTCTGATCCTAAAGGAACTCTGAATTGGAGCCACAGGTCTGTGTTTTAGGCATCATTATGAAATCAAAGCAAAAGCAGTTTTTGAGTAAGCAAATCATAAATGCAAATTCAATCTTAAACCAGAAAATGATCCTGAGATATTTAGATGCGTCTTGTAGACTGATATATTCATCATGCTGTCTGTTACTAATGCAGGACTTGTCTCCTCAGAAGAGGTTTCTGTCTCTGGTATAAGCCTCAGCCAGTAAATGTTCCAAAGCATTAGCTGTTGTTCTGAAAGGATATGAAAAATTTTCCATTTCACCGGAACATTAAAAAGGTTTCAAATAGAACAGAATGCAATTACCCAAATAAGAACCAGGTCACAGCACTAGAACTGCTGCCCTGACCCATACAAACGCAGCAGTTGTTATCTTTTTAAAATGATGACTGATATTAAAGATGTGACATAGTGACTCAATAGATCTCTACACTGTGCAGGAGGGACCTGAACAGGAGTATCAAAGGTACATTTTCAGGAAAAAAATAAAAATATTAATTAAGTCTGACAGTTGATTTTTATATATTTATCATTCTGTGGCCTTATGCAATCAAGAATGCAAGAACTATGAGGACAAGGAGCAAGCAATCAAGAAGTAATTTAGTCTATCATACCAATAAGGAAATGCAACAAAGGAAGCAGACTAAGTTTTTCCTAGTTATTCTTCCAATCTAGTGATGATTCAGTGTAGACCATGGTCTGACCCTTGAACTTACAATATTCTGACGATTGTGACGATTGTGAAGTGACAATTGTTTTTTCTTAGACTGACCATGTAATTTTAAAAAGATAAGAAATTAATCTCACTGGAAATGGAACTTTCTTGTCGTAGGCAGTCATCTCAAAGTTAATCTGAACAAAATCACCCAGACCTTGATTGGAGGCTGCACATGCTTTTTGATGTTTAGTGTTTCATAGTGTAAAGACTTTGTTACAGCTCACTCATTAGGGGAGGTGGGAAAGCAGCCTGCTGGTTATGGAAACATAACTCATGGACAAGTGATGATGTGGCAAGAGTCACAATACATGTTGAAAAAATAGATGTACTAGAATGGAAATTATTTTTCTTCCTTTTTGAATTATTGTATGAGTGGATTATTCTAATCCTAAAAATTCCTATATGTTTTATTTCTCTGAAGGAAAATGTTCTGGTAGCAGGTGTGAAATTTTTAATAGAACATATTGAGTGTTGAGAGTGTAGACTGAGATACAGGAAATACTGCTCAAATTACAAAACCAGGAATATTTAATAAGAAACATCTATTTGTTGAAGTAATAAGTAGAAATGTACTCTCTCTCTGTCTGTCCTGAGCAAACTGGAAAACTTTCTCAATGTCTTTGATCTCTTCATGTGAAAAGACCCATCACAACTTTTGTACAGTTCCAGTTTACCTGGGCAGGGATAAATATTTGATAAAAATCAGGAAGATGCTTTGATTAACTAAAACCAAACCCAAGGCTACACAAAACAAAACAAAAAATTATGACTGCCATGGTCTAAATGGAAAATGCTGCCCCTGGAGCAAGGAAAGCCAATGTCACCTTGTGCTGCATGAGAGTGCAGCCCGTGGGTACAGGAAATCACCCCTCCGCTTCCTTGTATCTCCACTCATGGGATACATCTGGAATGCAGTTCCCAGTTCGGGCCTCCCCAGGACAAGTAAGACATGGGAGTGCTGGAATGAGACTCATGGAGGCCACCAGTGGTCAGCGAGTCAGAGCGCTGGACTTATAAGAAGAGACTGAGCAAGCCATGGTTGTTCAGCCTGAAAAAGAGAATCCAAGGGGCAAATATTATTGCTGTCTACAACTACCTGACCAGAGGATATCAAGGAGTTAGACTCATCTTGGAAGTGCATATCAATAGGAAGAGAGGAACCTGAAAAATTCTAGTTAGACTTTTTATTTTTAAAATACCAGAATATTTCTTTGAGAGGCAGTGTGTTCTTCCTTAGAGGTGTTCAAAATTCAACTGGACAACATGAGGACCCTGGATTAGGCAGCCTCCTGAATTATTCTGTGATCCTGTGGTTCTGTAACTGCCTGAACAGGGAACCTACAAGGGCATGGCTGTAAGATACACTTGAACAGAGATAAATTGAAGTGTGTTTTTGTTTAAAGGGATTATATTGTGTGAGCATATAGAGTAAATTTAATTTAATACAATTATTTATGCCACATATGCAGCTATATAATCTAGGGTGAGCAGACAGGAATACACTACGAATGCAATTGCAGCAGTATCACTCTGATGGAGAATTTGTTACTCTTTGCTATATTAGATTTGTGTAATTCCATTACACTTCTGTTACTTCAGCTGATGTGTTTTGTGCCCAGTCCACATCATAGACCACAGCATCCAAATTATCAGCTAGAATGAAATGTATCAGGCTATTGTGAAAAGTTGATCAGCTGATCAGCCAAGATACACCTAACCTGTGGGGCCCAGAATAATCTTCCAGGGTTTTTGTGCACTCCAAATAGACCCTGAGATCATATCAGGATGAAACTGTGTGTGTACCATGACTCACCTGTACCCTTCTTGCTGGAAGAAACAGCAACAGCAAGGTGGACAGAGAGGAAGCCACAGTAGGACTCAGAAACCAGGACTAGCCAACATTCCATGGCAGGTTTTGATGCAGTGCAAGAAACTTAAGTCATGCCTGGGCTTCCTGGTGATTTGGGGATTTAAGGACATGGTGAAAAGCTGAAAAATAACCACAGAAACTTTATTTCACTTCAAAATTTTGTCAGGGTGATTATGTTAAGTTTAATAATGGGGCAGTGTTCTGATGTAGAAATCTGTTCCTGATATTTTCACATTAGTATCTTCTGGTTCAGCCTCATTATTTGTCATTCTGTATGTCCCAAGTTAGTCTAGTGCCTCCTTCATTGAGTCTATACTCAATTATTCTCACCTGGACATGTCTCGAAACATGCAGTATTTATATACATTTGTACATTTGTAAATATGTTAATTTTTTGTTTGCTTTTGTGTCTTTGAAACTAGTCAGTGGCTATAGGAGATTTTGACTGCTCCTTTGATTCTGTCATCCACAAAAAAGTAAGAAATACTGAGCGCTTCTTTTCATTCAAAAATGTCTCCAAGTAAAAAATCAAATTAGAAGTAAATTTTCAATGATACATATCATATATTAGGTTTCTAGAAGAAAACAGCATTGTATTTTCTATCAAGAAATGTTATACAAGAGTAGGGCTATATCTAATAGAGGAGGGAAAATAGAACTCAAGATATCAAAGGGAAACAGATCCATCAATGTGAACTAGAAAGAGCCTGTTCTTTCTGACATCAGAATGGATGTTGCTCAGTTAAATTCTGCTGGCTGTGTCTAGCTGTTTGGGTGAACCCAAAAGCTCTGGTCACACTCTCTATTGTCCAGAATCTGTGAGCCATCCAGATGCTGAAGATCCTTTTTCTGGGAGAATGAGGCCTACTGATAATATTAATGGAGCTGGTTTCCCTGCCTTTCTGAATAAGAAAAAGATGATGAGCCTTTGACTGGCAAGAAGAGTGGCAAGAAAGTTCACACCTCTTTCCTTTTGCAGAATGGAAAAGTGCTGGGAAAGCAACAAATTAAAATTCTGTAATTAAGGGAAGAACTGAGCCACCAAATTAATTAATAAAATTGTGATTGATGAATCTGGGAGTTTACAGAATTATTTATGACTATGAATTATCTGCGGTGTTTTTCCCCCTTAATGTTCTGTTACCATTTTTCTTTTTAAAAGTTACACTGACAATTCTTACAGATCCACTAAAAAGATATCTTAATTATTAGACTGAAATATTCAATCAAGAAATAGATGTTTGGGCAATGAACTGAGTATTATTGCTAAATAATAAGACTCTTTCATAAATAGGTTCTCTGGCTTTTTAAATGATTAATGCCTTTTAAATTTGATCTATATAAGTTGCTCACAAAGTGAAGAGATATTATATGACTCTTTTCCTTTTATATGCTAGTATCAGAGCACTTTATGTGGCTTAAGAGGCAGATTAGTTCTCCTTTCCCTTCTGTTGCCAAAGGAAATAGTTGGCATTTTTTTTCCTCTTTTGTTTTTCTATGTACAGATGACCTGGTTTTGCTGTTGCACACTTTGCTCAGTCAAGTTCTGCATTAGAGAACTGAGCTTCTTTTAGTTTTCAGCAGCACATGACCGAAGCCACTGAGAAAAAACTGTTTTATTCACAGACTGAGACAGCACATGCAGGTCAGTAGACATATTACAGAACTGGATGTGTTTTCTTGTTTATAAAATCTTAAGTTATCTGTAAGGTCTTTATTGCTGACAGTAAAGAAAAAATAAGGGCAGTATTGAGTTTTATGCAAACTTCTTCACCTCTGTTGTGTCCATAAAACAGCTTAGTTCTGAGAACTACTGTCTGGGCCTCAGTTCCATGTAGCCAAGAACATCTCTTCTTGCTAGAGATTTGGTCACAATACACCCTAAAGTAATGTGTCAAATTCTTCCATTTTCCAAAATGTGTAATATCAGCACATCATTTTTCAAAATTCCCCACTTGCATGTATATCTTGCGCACAGTAGAACCTTCCAAAGGATAGATATTAAATGCTTTTGCAATCTGCTATTGCCCTTACTTTTGTTAGTCTTGAAAAATAACCTGGTTAGAGCTGTAGACAAAAGTAATAAAACAAACAAATTAAATTGTGCTCACAGAAGAAATAGTGGAAGTCATCAGCTCAACAAATGTTATCTATAGCTGGTTTTGCAGTCTGTCCATGTGTGTGTAATTTTGAAAGTATGAAGGTGTTTTACATATTGATAAGATAAAATGAGCCAGTCACATTTTCTGGTTTTGAATCTGAGAAAGGTAGATTGGAGGTCATTAATATTTTTATGAGGTTTTTTTTCCATTTGTGTATCTGACCAAATTAAGGATCTTCTGCTTTCAGCATCTTTTCCATAAGTCTCAGATGACTCATATCCTCTCATCTGATAAGTGTCATGACCTGGTTGTAGGTCTGTAATTGCACAGGCTCAAATGTTAAAGAAACTGCTGTGTGGCAAAGCAAGCACATCTGTGCTTGCCCTCATCTCTCATGTGTTATAGAAGTAAGATTCAAGCATGCAAAAGACACAGTCTTTTTGATATGGCCTTGCTTTGGTGTTTATTTTTCTTTATATGTATTTATATTANTAATAATATTATTAAATATTTATTATTTAGGGTTGGTATTATGCTTTTACTTTCTTTCTTTTTAAATACATTATTAAAAATCTTTGCATATTGTACAGTGTGCTGTGAGCAGCAGCTGGAATACTATACAGCCATTCATCAGATCTAAAGACAGGATGCTCAGGTCACTTGTTATTTATGGGTGTGGGCAGGGAGGGGTGTAACACCAGGCAAATGCAATTCTCTGCCTCCAGGAGCAGCCTGGCTCTTCAGGAATACCACCAGTTCCATCATCATGGAGCTCAAGGTCATAAGCCCTCCCAGGACTTGCCTGGTCTCACACAGGAATTACATACAGTTTTGGCAATTTTGAAGAAAAGATGGGAGACTAATAGAGCCAAGGGAGTAGAGCTCAGGGTTTCAGGACACAAAGACACCAATCTCTCCTGGGTGTCAGCAGCATTAACTGGAAAATCTTTGGCCTATCTGCTTCTATGTTTTAATTCTTCAGACCACTGCCAGACCATGTGTGAGTCCACAAATTTGTACTGTGCTCTAAAAGAACAGGCTTCATCTAGTGTTCTTTGGTTTAAACAGCATATAAACATTGAAGTGAAGTCCTGATGTACTCAACTGAACTTAATCATAGATAAAACAAACTTTGATCATCTTGGCAGCCATCACTGTCTTCTCTTCAGTACTATTGGCATGAGTTGGATAGGTAGTGCTATTTTTATTACACCAGCACAAGGTGTAGTAATGCCTGCATATGCTTATACACAATATGCACACACACACAAAGTATGGATGGTGCCCTTGTTAATTTTCACCAACTAGAAAAATTATATACACTTGACTTATTCATATATGAGGAAAAGATAAATGTTCATGTACCATTACATTTATGATTTAGAGCACTTGGTAGGCTGTATTTTGTACTTTTGGAGGCTGGAATTTTCTAAGGAACCTTCATTCAGTGAAATGTGTGAGGTACTTCATAGGTAAAAAGATGGAGTATTTGTTCAGCTGCTGCTGTGTTTGAGGTGCCGTTTTCAGAGTTTCTTGATGGCAACTTTGTCTTCCAAAGCCTTTGGATCTGATAACAATAACCGAGAGATTGAATAAGACAGGTAGATAGGAAATGAAGTTATAAATATTTGCAAGGTACATATTTGCAAGTAAAAGCAATGCTGACTGCTTTGGAAGTGGGATAGGCAGTATGCATACAATGAAACATTCTGCTTTCTTAATGGAGCGTTACACAGATAGAAATCAAATCACCCATCCCCACTCTCCTATTTTTATACCAGTCAGTCCAGGTCACTTATATTTTCACTCCATTTTGAGTTGTAGAATGACACAAAGCATTCTGACTGCTGTTAACCAGGTCATGCCTTCATCTCTGAGTCTACCAAAACATCAGTATCACGACTGGAAAATGTGAAAACGTGACTGGATTTTGTAGAAAGGAAAATAGGGACTGGAAAGTTTTTTGGCATTAATGCTAGTACTTATCAAAGATAGAAAACTCCTACTACAAGCAAGTTTGCTGTGGTTACTGTAATTATTTTCTTTTTCTACCTTTTTTCTGAGTGGGTGATATTTTTTTTTTCCTTTTATTTTTTTTCTCTTACCTGATCTTCTGGGTGGTGCTTTTTTTCCACCCAGACAGGCAGCCCTTCGCATCAGCATTCAGCAACTCTCCCTGACTGCCTTAACTTCAGTGGAATTTTTCAGACACTAATAGCAATTTGCAAAACCTCAGGTATTCTGAGCAGGAAATGATAAGAAAAGTATGTGAGAAAAGAAGAGTGCTTGAGAAAATGGATCATAAATCTCACTGGGCTCTGGATTCTCTTAATGACAGGGAATATTCTTTTTTGCTTTTTTTTTTACAACAGAGAGATGAAAGAGAAATACTAGGCACCAAGGTAAAAATTGCAATGTTTATATTACTTAATGTTGGTAAGTATGTTGCTTTCTGCCTCTTCTATGTATCTTCAGGTCAGCCCTTGGAATGCACCCTTTTGGGGCTGTGTCTGCTCATAAACATGAGAGTTATACACACTGCTCACACTTCACTGTTTTCTCCATTTCACAACAGCAACCACATATTATCCTGGCTAGTGTTGTAACATAAGCAGATGGTGATAGCATAGATGTTACTTGCAAGCATAGAATCGTAGAATAATTTGAGTTGAAGGAACCTTAAAGGTCATCCAGCCTAAACCCCCATGCCCTCAGCAAGGATATCTTCAACTAGATCAGATTGCTCAGCATCTCATCTAATCCAGCCTCTAATATTTCCAGGGATGAGGGCTTCTACCATCTCTCTGGGCAATCTGTTCCAGTATTTTACTATCCTCATTGAAAAAAAAAAAATTCTTTATATCTAGTCTGAACACACATAATCATTTATCACTGATATTTAAAGAAGCACCACAGAAAAGACATCCCTTCTCTGCTGCTGGCTGGTGAGATGAATGAGACTGTCTTGTACACACACACACACACACATGCACACACTCAGAAGCCACATGATCCAAGCATGGCCTAGCTCCTGGCACCTGCCAGGGATGGAGGAGAAGGTGATAACAGTCACCACATACATAGCATCAAAAAAACCCAACAACAACAACAACAAAAAAACAAACAAAAAACCAACCAACCAACCAAACAAACCCCAAAACAACAAAACCACCCCAGATAAGTTTGTATAGAAACAAATATTACTTTGAGAAGTCTTTTCCTGTTTTTTGACATATTCATTGCCCACAGATCAGTGGTAACAGGAATATTACAATGTATTAAATGTAAACCCAGTGCTGTCTCCAGTACTCTGCTCTCTGCTTAGATGCCTGAATATAAGTTTTGGTTCCTGTCACTTCTGAACTGTTCCACTTGGCAGAAGAGAGAGATAAAGCACTGGCCAAGCTGACTTTGTTTCTTTTGTGGGGTTGTTTCTGCACTAACAACATTGATAATGTCAACAGGGCTGTAAGAACAGTGTTCGTGAACTTGTTCTGGCTCTGTAACAGGAGGTTATAAATACTGTAGCAATTTCATAAGCTTGTATTTCCTCATTTAGCAACAGCATGGATATAGTGCTAACTGTTTAACAACAGGGACATGCCTCACAAAAATATAGCAGTGTTGAAGAAAACTTGGTTGTCAAAACTGGGCTGAGATTCTCTCTGAATCTTTGAATCAATGACTAGCTCATATATTGATATTTTTGTGAGCCAGATATAGTTATATCAGTTCTGTTTGTTTATTCCAGCCCAAAGACTCCTGGTAGGGGAAATACATATTTTGCAATTGCAAGAGTTTGTGGTAAAAAGTATCTTGTGGTAAAAAAAATGTGGTTTGTGGTGAAAAATATCTTGAACTGCAAGTTAATATTAATTCTTCAATATCTGTGAAAAGTGACAAGACATAGTCTACTTAGGCCTCTAATGATAATCCTCTTTATGTTTTCATAGAATAGTAGCATCTATACACCTACTTGCATTACCTTGACCTTGACTGTGAATTGCACATTTAATAAGAATGTAACAAAACAGTCTTCAGCTAGCAGGGTAGGGAAATATTCTGTAAATTTAAGCAGAGAAAGCAACACTGAAATTGGTTATCTTCATTTTTGTTTTTCATTTATCAAACTAAAAGAGGGTCCTAGGAAGAATTAATAATACAGTGATATTTTGTTGTTGCTGTTTTAAAGTTTTGAGTGTTCTGCTTCTACATGGTCATTTTATGTGTTTTGCCATAAAGCAGTTGTACATATATGTCACAAAACATATCATGTGTCCTGACCAGTTTTGTGAATGAACAACATTAATTAAGCCAAAGGACAAAAGACCTGTATTAAGCAAAGAGGATCTTAGAGCAAGTCAATTAAAATCAAGTTACAAGGGCATCCAAACAAATGCCTGTTCCTTTTCCTTATTCTTTCTGATTCATATCCTAGAGTTTTGGTATGATTTATAAGAAGGGGAAAATTAAAAAAAAAAAAAAAAAAGACAAAAGAAACAAGAAACAAGAAACAAGAGAAAAGAAAATTCATTTAATTTTTTGGGGAAAACACATAGTCAATTTAAACTAGCTTGTTGTTTAACAAGGCTTTTTGAAATGGATAACAAGGCTACTTGAACTGGACATTTTGAGGTAGGACTTGATTGACAGAGTCAATCAGGAAATTTTAGGTAAACACATATGTGTATTTGTACAAGCAGAAATACGATGTACAAGTGATAGAGAATCACAGAATCACACAATTATTTAGGTTAAATAAGCCCTCCAAGATCATCAACTTCTATTACCACCTTGTCATCTAGACCATAGCACTATGGGCCACATCCAGTTGCTTCTTGAACTGGAGGTAGCGAGTCCACTACCTTCATGGGCAATCCATTCCAATGCCTGACAACCTTTTCCATGAAGAAATTCTTCCTGGTGTCCAACCTGAACCTCTACTGGCACAGCTGGATGCCATTGCCTTTTGTCCTGTCACTGGCTGCCTGGGAGAAGAGGCTGACCCCCACCTGGCTACACCCTCCTTCGGGCAGCAGTAGAGAGTGATGAGGTGTCCCCTGAGCCTCCTTTTCTCCAGCAATAATGCAGACGTTAATCTGGAAAATAATTTGATACATTCGGTTTGGTTTGTTCACCTAAAAAAGACCATAGATATTCTAACAAATCATTTGAAAAGGTAAATTTCTGACTTGAAGTAAGTCCAGTTTGCATTCATGGTTGAGCCTTGAGTTCCCACATGCTTGTCCTGTGTCTTGCCAACTCTCTCCAAATCCATCTACATTTCTAACATCTTTACATCCTCCCAATGAACTTCCCACTTGTGTACTTTGTAGATACTTCTCCTTTCTTTCCAGGTCACTTCTCAAAACTACTTTCTTCCATGATGACTTTTCCCAAACAAAGTAACCTTAAACATACTTGAAAGAAACTACATTAATTGTTTGAATACTATGCCTTTGATCTGTGGACCTTGTGCCTGAGTAGTCCTCTGGAGTTTAAATACACTAACTCATTGACAGCATTCAGTAAATTATCCAGATGGAAAACTTCCAATCACACTCATTGAAATATCAGCCTTGAATTGCAATCAATTTTGTTTTGGTTAGGAAAAAATGGGCCACATATTGGTAATTTTCTGATGTCAGATGATATGATTTTACTCCATTCTCTATATGTCACACTTCAACTAAGGCCTTGTCTTTATTTAAGCATATATGCAAAGGATTGCACACTGTGTGCTTCTGGAAAGATTACGATAGGAAATTGTTACTGTGCAAAGGAAACTTTGAATTTTAGGTTGAATTCTGATTAGAAAAAATATTTACGTAACTTGTGAAGTTACTCCAACTCATTTGTTGCATAAAAGCTACCTTGAGAGTGTGTAAACAACACACAAAACAGTGTACAAAGCAGTTTCTGTTTGTTTTCATGTTTATAAAAGTACATGTAAAACCACCCTTGGATTTCAGGCAGACATTTTGGTTATTAACTTGTTTTCTATAAACAGAACTAGATATAGTGATAAAATTGCAGGTTTTTTTCACTCATGAGAATGAATAAATAATCTTCATAAAGCATGTTTCAAATGTAAATTTCCTAGTACTGTGTAATCTGCTGGCACATTATCTTGTACTACAGAATTGTGATTGTCTAACCTTGATTTAATTGTGCTCTGTGCATAAGCAGTGACCTCACTTGGACTGTGAATTGCCGAATCAATGGAGCAAAGAGTACCATGTTTGACCTTGCTATTAATTACAAAGCCTTAAAGAGTGCCATATTTTATTTCTTTACATAATATATATATATTTGCGAGTATTATTTAGTTTTTATTTCTGAAAACCTTTTTTTAAAAAAAGAAAGTGATGTTCTAGGTCCTGACTTCTCCATTTCCTTTAATCAAACAGATAGTCCCTGCAAAAATTCAATTTCATTAATTAAAGTCTAGGATTTATAAAAATATCATTTTTTTTTTAATTGCAAAGCTTCATAAAATAGGAGCTGTATTAAAATTGGAAGATAATGGCCTGGTAACATATATGAAATTTTAGTTAAAATTTTTAGATTGTTCAGTAGTTCTACTGGAGTTATACAGACATATAATGTGACAATGAAATCCAGCCAGCTGACAATGAGACAACTGGGCAATATTACTGCTGCTGAGTTTGTCCCTTCAGAAATTAAATTATACTTAAATGTATAATATATCTTACTGACATAAAGAATGCCGCTTGGCCTTCATCTCTGACTGTCCTGTGACATACCCTTGAGTCTAAGACATGACTTTTATTTTTGAAATCCAGCCTCAGACACAGCACGGGAATTAAATTATTGTCACCTACTTGCTGCTAATATCCATCCTGCATCAAGCTGTGGTATATGTTACTTCATTTACCAGAGTCAGATGCAGAGCTGAAAGTTATAAAACAGTGTTGTTTGTTTACATTTATCAGATTATTTGTGTTTGTAATTTTAGTTTTGGATGAGCCATAGCGTGTTTGGGAACTATGAGGACATTTAGGCTGATGTGACAGTGACACAGGTGGTAGGAAGACACTGTTAAACACTGTTTATGCACACCATTTCCTACCAAATACGCAGTTGTTCAAAATGAATGACCCTCCTGAGTGTGAGTGAAGATGTTTTTCTTTGACAGGACAAAGGGCATGAAACTGCATGGTTTTGGCATTTCCATTTTGCAGAAGGGGAAGGTTGGTGTCAAGCGACTCTGAAATGGATACCCAACCAAACACCTTCAGAGACCTCCTCTGGTTCTTATGCTGAAGCCCAAATTCAGAGGCTTTCAGTCATTAAGGGAATTAAAAAAATATCTCTCTTTCCTCTTGCAAGAGCAGTCTGTAGGCAGGGTCTTCCACAGGTATCCCAAACAAAAGTCTCAGCTTTGGTCATCCCATGGATGTCCTGCATGTTACAACGTGAGCAGAATATTTCAGTACAATGCTCCCAAATCAAATTATAATGACTTCTCCTAGTCTTTGTTTCCCTGTCACGTGGTTGTTTCTAGTACTGTTCTACCCTACTGATTTTACCATCTGAGATAGTTGTGTTAAAATATTTGAACAAAAAATGGTAGAAAAATATCTGATAATTTTTCAGGATTTTTAGCCAGAGTTAGATGTCATGTTCTTTTGTCATGTTCCCCTTGCAGGACTTGGATTGTACTGTGGTAAGCCAGAATAACATTTTTGTTCCACATCTAGAGAATGCATAGTTCTGATCAAATTAAAACCTACCTACCTGAAAATGTACTCCTGAGAAGCAAGAAACAAGAAAGGTTTTCTTTCCTCTTATTATTTCAGAATATTAGTTTGTTACAAAGGGTTCTTTATAAATACACCCAGCCCATCTCTATTCCATCTTACTTCTTTAGAAGAGTAGAATTTTTCTCCAGGAGTTACAAAGAACAGTTCTATTTTGAGCATTCTTACTGCCTTGTAGAGGTCATGCTGGCATTTCTGAGAGCTACTTCAGACTTCTCAATTTTTTTTTTTTTCATCATGTTGTTTTCTGTTGGGGACTATAATTCTCTAATCTAAAATCAGGCTGACATTAGTGCTTAAGAAATAAAACAATGGGCACAAAACTCGTATTGCTAGAGTAGCTCTCCAATCTGCAGAGTGCTCTACTGCTACTAGTATTGTCATGAAACATCATTTATGAGAAGTTTACTACCATTCAGTTCAAATTCTGCAAATGTGACAGTCTTTACTGTAACATTGTTGTGAAATTCTTGTTCTTAGCAGTAACTAATTTCATCATGAAACCAGAAGAGACTAATAATGGCATTTTTAAATTGAGCTGTACCTAGCAATTGGGCAGTTGTGCCCTGTAGATGGAACATTAAAGTCAGTGGAAAAAAAACCTTTTCAAGATGGGTCAGAAATGAAACTTCAGAAATTACTAATAGCATCATTAAAGATTTACAGATTGTGAGGAATCTAGCATTATTTTCTTCAAATAGACCAAGTCATTTTCTCTCGTCATCAGCTTCTCTTTTTATCTAAGAGAATCAGGTAATTCATCTGTACTGCCAGGTTAGTATAAAGTTAAAGCTTCAGAACTGAAGAGGATTGAGCAACACTGTGTAGGTTACAATTGCTGGTATACATTTCACTAATAACAGAACACAGGAGCAGAGGGACTTTTTCAGGTCATACAGTGATTGCAAGCCAGCAGGTCATAAAATTCAGTGCTATATACATCAAATTCCCTCTTTGCTTTAGTTATGCTTGTGTTTAAAACTTTTCCAACATCCTACTTACAACTCTCCCGTGTTTATCTATTTGACAATCCCAAGCACAAGTACAGGTTGGGCAGGGAATGGATCAAGAGCAGTCTTGGGGAGAAGGACTTGAGAGATGTTGGTTGATGAGAAGTTGACCATGAGCTGTCAGTGTGCACTTACAGCCCAAAAAGTCAAAGGTGTCCTGGGCGCATCCACAGCAGCGTGGGCAGCAGGGCCAGGGAGGGGATTCTGCCCCTCTGCTCTGCTCTGCTCAGACCCCACCTGCAGGGCTGCATCAGGCTCTGGATCTGCTAAGCATAAAAGAAGGACATGGAATTCTTGGAGACCAGGGGATGGTGACAAAGACAACCAGAGGGCTGAAGCAGCTGAGGGCTGCTGAGGGCTGCAGAGGGCTGAAGCAGCTGACAGGCTGAGAAAGTTGGGGCTGTTCAGTGTAGAGAAGGGAAGGCGCCAAGGAGACCTTATAGGATCCTTGAGTATCTAAAAAGGGCCTACAAGAAAGCTGAAGAGGGAGTTTTTGTAAGAGCTTGTGGGCAAGGTGGAATGACTTTAAACAGAAAGAGAGTAGACTGAGATCAGATATTAGGAAGAAACTCTTCACTGTGAGTGTGGTGAGACATTGGCACAGGTTACAAACTACCACTGTGCATTTAGAATGGGAGTCCTTCAAGATTCGTTTCATGTCCTCTCATTCTTGTACTGCAAGAAGAAAATAACAAGTTAATCTCTTTCCCTTTCAATCACATTCATAGTTTAATGGGCATCCATCAAACGCCCCTATTTCTGGGATATATTTGTTTCCAAATTTAGTAATTCCATTAATGGAGCCGTAGGATCTCTTCACAAAGACAGCTGTGGTAAGAGTTAATGTTGTATTTTGTATACTGCTCATTTTTTTCACTCGTTAGCTTGATAAAAACTTTGAATGCTAAATTCCTGCGTTCAGTTTTCTTTTTTTCTTCTTACCAGCTCCTGAAAAATTCGCTATTTATATTTATATATTCTGTTGTATTCTGTTTATAAAAGCAAAGCAAACACTCAGCATTATAAAAGCTTTGAATTTATCATTAATTAAATACGGAATAAACAATAAATCAAAATAAAAACAAACAATAAAACTCAGAATCTAAAAATTCTCATATGCCTATCTCCATTCCAAAATATTAGTCCATTCCTGTCCAATTTTCCCATAGATATCAGAAGATACTAGGAACAATAGATACTAAGAACAACAAGGTTAGAACTTGTCAAACTCAAGAGAATATCAACTCAATAACTACTGCCATGGCACTCTCTATCTCCAAAACTGCCATTTATCTAAATCAGTATGAGAAAGAGGAGGATCGTTTCTGAGACATTTTCTGACCCAAATCCTGTTCTTACATTAAGAAATGTAATTTCAGTGTCAGTAAACAAGGTCTCCTTTTTCTGAATTAGAAATGAACATTGAGTCATCATAAGAGAGTGCTTAAAACTTGACTATATCAGAGGGAAATACATATTTCTTATTTGCCCTTTAACATTTCAGAACTGAAACCAAGTTCTTGAATAGAAGAATAGCCAACAGCTGGTAAGCCTGGATTTGAACTGGGGTGATTTCCTGTGACGTTTGCAGAAGCCGCGTTCCATTTGTGTGTTAGATGTACAACTTTGTGTGGACTGAACTCTAGCCTGCTCTGCAGATGCTAAATAAAGAGCTTGGAAAACATTGGATGATTCAGCATCGATTTCCACAGGCTCATTTATGCCTCAGATTCACTGGCTGGAGCTGGGTTTGATGTGTGATTCTAGAAGTCACATCCTGGCCCAGGGCTGTCCTTAGGCATTTTTACTGCAGTAGAGCTCTTACAGCACTGTATCACTGAAAATGTCCTTGACTTCTGTGGCTTAGAGCACAATGAAGTGTGCTTTTTAATCTCATTTGTTTAGTCTTCTTAGATAATATCTCTATTCACCCTTCCTCTTCTCTGAATTCTCTGAAATCAGAATTTGGTGTGATAATTTAACTACTGCATCTGTGAACTCCATATTACAGGAAAAGGTAGACATTGACAAGGGGCCACATCTGAGTCAGAAAGGAAATGATGTGGCAAAGAAAAACAACAGTACACAGTTATGCATTTCTGCTTTTGGTTTGTGCATCTTCCAAAAAATTTCCATAGTCCTGTCACACAAAACTTGTTCCCATGGCTTTAAGGAAGCAGTGAATATTTCACTGATGAACCACTGCACTTTCCAGTGATGACAACGTTATGGACCCATAATATTGTTGATGCTGACAGACTGACAGTGATAGTAATACTACTAACAATTACATGCATATTTTACCCTATGAAACCATGAAATGACACAGGTCTAAAGATGAAATTTTTGTTGCTTACATCTGAACTTAGGGGGATGTTCCATTGTCTGAAAACCAAACAGTGTGGTTTCTGGTCCTGAAGAAGAATTTCATGTCCAGGAGAAAACTAACTCTGTATTCAGTGTCAGAAGAAGTGAGAGGCCCCTGGGAGAGGCCATCCAAGGTATCCACTGCAGTGGACTTTGCTGAATATAACTCTACCTGACACAAAATTTTGGCTGCTTCTTCATATTAGAATAGACCAACAAACCAAGCAAAGAAGCACTCAGGACAGAATACATGAGACTAAATAGGCAGAAGAAGAAAAATTGAGTGACATTACAGTTTTCTTTTATCTGTTTTCAATGTTTTTTTTCTTATTCATAACTCTATGTTTTTTATAAACATAAAAAAATTTATCACAAATCAGTTGTGCCCTGTTAATCTGATCTTCTTATCATGGTGATTGTGAAAGAACCACTTTGTCCAAAAGAGCATCTAAATTAATAACGGTTGGGCAGAAAGAACTAGCATCAGACTACTTCCTTATAAATTAATCATTAAATTAAAGTTGATTCAATCATCACCTTCCTTGTAGAATGAATTTGCTTTTAAAATGGCCTTTGTCTATTGTGAGTTTGTATGGTAATCAACAAGGAAAGTCTTATTTTTTTGAGCTATCTAGGCATTACTGTAATAAAATGATAAAATATAGTCATTGTTAGATTATTTTGATATATCCACGATGGAGTAAGGAAATACAAATTTAGTAGGCACCAATACTGTACTGCTTGGGGAATGATACATTAATGTAAGTGTGTGTTCACCTGCCTTCGTAGCAGGTAGAACCAATGGACATAACATAGCTTTTATTTCCCTGCAATATAACCCTATATTTTAAAAGAGAATGTAGGAGATTGTATTCAGTATACCAGCTTGTTCTTTTCACCACTCCATTACCTGTTGACTGAAAATTAAGAACTAAAAAAGAAAATTAAAAGAAAGAAAATTAAAAACTAAAGCTGTTCTACACTTAGAGGCTGAGGACTTTCTGACACTGTCCAGATTGTCAGTCGGTGTTTCTGTGCACAAGCAGTTCAACTATAACACACAGCAAATTTCAAAAACCCACAGGTTTTGCTTTCAGCTGCTACTTCCAGAGCCTAGCAAGGCTGATTGTCAGGACTGCAGTGTGGTTACAGCTTTATGCAGCAGGATGATGGTGATCCTTCACTGAATCCTTAATTGGGTAGTCCAGCTGTATAGAGTATTGATTGCTGGTTACATGACTTCCAGCATTTTATGTGTGTGTTGTAAGCTGCTGAGGTCTTAGCCAAATTAAATTACTTTCTGTCCAGCTGCCCTTATCCTAGTCAGAAATCTGAGGCTTTACCATTCTCTCTTTGCAACAAAAAACTATGAACTAGATCTGAATCTCTTCTGAAACACTCAACTGAATAAAATAAAACATCCCAGACATGTTCCAGCAGTCTGCAGTGGCAGTATTTGCTACATCATCTACTGGGAATCATAACCCAAAACTAAACATTTATCTAAAACATATATCAACAGTGCAGCTGTTCTTCTAGATATGAAGCCCACACACACTACTGATCATTTTTTGTTCTGCATAGCAGCTGGTAGCAAAAACAATGAGAAGTGTAAGTGGCTACTTTTAACTAGTCACTAACACTTTTTTCCCCTGAGATTTTTAATTACAGATCATTTTTGCAGAAAATGGAATATTTTTTAAACTTCTTGGTGCAGGTGCAAACACAGGGATGGGGTTCTTAGCTTCATGTTACCTCTAGCTAAAAAAGGATGAGTAAATCTGATACAATGAAAAATCTGAATTCTGGGTAATTTTTTCATTGGAAATTTAAATAATATAGCACATTCTGTTTCGGTTTTACAGGAGGTGTTTGATAACTGTGAACAAAAATGGTAAACTGTATGCTTGGTAGAAAAGATAGGAATCAGGCAAGGTCTTTTGAAGCCATGATCATTCTAGAAATGCCTTCCTTGCTGCAGTCCAAAACTGACCTCCATGCTGTACTGCCTATTTCCCACCAACCCTACAACATTGGAGAGGGTGTGACTTAAAATATTTTATAGGGGAGTCTGCAATTAAAAATAAAAAGAAAATTGATAGCTCTAATCTTTCCTGGGCTGAGTTAAGGTAAAGGGAAAATTGATTACTTGTATTATTTTGAAATTTGATTATTCTCTATCAATCTATACAAGATTGAAGTCTATCCTCAAACGCATTTTCACTTCAAAATCTGATTACTGAGATCCTAAGCCTACCACCCAAATTTGAGTCAGGATTGGAAATTTAAATCAAGGCCTTTTTTTTACTCTTTTAATTAGTTCAGAGGAAATTAATAACAGATTATGTGTATTCCCGATATGAAATACATCCTGAATTCCCAAATAATATTACAAAATAACAGTACTGTGATGATGATATTTAAATCTATGCGCCAGTAATATCCACTTTCCCCAGGCATATTTTGACTGCAAATCCAGCTGACTGCTATCACCAGTAATCTTACAATGCTCAGCTGCAATACCAGACAGCCCATTTTTTGTTCACATAATTACTGTAAGTAAATAATCTGTTTTACAGAGGCAGACATAGACCAAAGGGAAGAAAATATGTATGTCTGTCTGTTCCAACAGAGAACTGTAGCTTCAGTGGCCAAAAGTTGTGCAAGCCATCAGTCTTACAATTTCTCTCCTTATCTATTTCTCAGGCATTTAACTGTGTTTTAGTATTAGATCACAAGCACAGGTTCCCTTTTCCTCCTACCTCAGGCCCTTAATCATATTTCAGTATTACCAGGATTATTGTCCATTAACAAAACTTTCATCCTTGAAAGGGATTCAAAGCATTCTGACTTCAGTTTTTTCACGTACAGCAGGTTTGTTAGATGAGCTCACTTTCCCTTATAGTCATGATGAGTGCAAAGAGGCAAACAATCCTGAAGACCATTTATTTTTTCCTGTCTATTACAAGAGTCTAAGATTTAGTCAACATAATCGTTGCTGGCAGATGTCTCTAGAAACTAGACTTACGGACTCTCTTTTCTTTGGTGGCATTTTCCAAGTACTGAAAATGTAACATTAGGATGATTCATCAAAAGTTTAAAAGCATTTTTCGAGGTAATTTCATAGACCTCATCAGTAGGTGCTAAAGTCTCTACAGGACACAGAATAAAGACAAATTCTGCTTAAAAGAGCTCAAGTATAAAAGTGTACAAGTCAGAGTGAAAAATCTCTAAAAAGCCTGGAAACCTCCTCATTTTAATTTTATATATTAACTGTCTGACCACAATGCCTTGGAAATCTGAAGTGAGGCTGGAGTTACTCTTCAAGCATATGTAAAGATAGAGTTAACCTGCTCAGATTTGAATTGCAGGCAGTTTTATCTGATCTGCTGAAACATAAGGAGAGTAACAAGTACTTTTAGGGCACAACACTCCTAATACTCCTAATGAGGAGAGGATTTATCTTAATCTGAAAAAGGATAACCAAATCACCCTCCCAGGATGCCAGCTTCTCTCCTTTGAGTATGGAGAGAGGCTAGGGGGTGTTGTTCAACTCTTCCACTGGTGCCATTTGAAGCTAACTGAGATGAATCCCACCCCAAACTAAAAGCTGAGCCTCTCACACAAAGTGTGGGAAGGCACACAAAGGCACGGAGCAGTGAGGTCGGAGCGAAAGCCTGATGGAAAACCAGGCTTTGCTGACCTTCTGTTTAATTCGCTGGTAAACAGCCCATCTATTTATTTCTCATTTCTTGCAAGTCCTTTTTAAGATGTAGTTGGTGATGAATAGTGAATAAAACCATTGAAACAGACCATGACCATGATTCATTTCTTATTCTTGATATTGCAAGGATTTTGACCTACAGACCTACAGACATATTCCTCTTGATTTTTTTTTATTTTCATCTTTTCACCTTGGATTCTAGAAGGTATTTTACATCAGTCTGTATAAAGTAGAAACATATATCATCTTAACAGGATTTGGTTATCATTTTCTATACTACTCCATTTGCATTTTTTTCTCCTTTGATTAATCTTCTCCTGTATTTACCTTGGAATAATCCAATATAATCTCAATTTTACTATCAAAATATCAATAAAGCCCTCTGCTTTTTGTTTTGCACTACCTGCCAGTGAAGATGTTGCAAATATGCCTAGGAGATGAACACTCCTAGTAATGCCTAAGAGAAGAACCTTTACATACTTTGGCTTCAGATAATTTGAGACTTAATTTTAAATTGTTTGCCTTCAGATATAAAATAAAGCTTATGCACCTGAAGGTTTGAAATAATGATTAATGTATCCAAGTGCAACTGGGTATATTTAATTTCTTGTATGTGTAAATTTTATACATTTGACTGATCTTGTTAACTTGATTTGCCTTACATGTTTATAACCTCAATATTCTTTTAAAAAATCCTGATTTGATCTGTAGGCATCTTCTAATTCCACATACTAAATAACAAAAAGATATTTGTCTTCAGGTAGAATGTTGAAAATGTACAGCTGGGCAGAACAACAAACCAGAAAAAGTGTACTCTATAATTTACTACTTCATAATTTAAGTACCACTGAGATTTGAATCAGGTCAGTAGTAAAATTTTTGTTGAAAATTATTATGTTTATTACAATTTGTGTTGTTTTAAGTAAGGAATTGTTTTGGAAAAAACACTCTCTAAGGACATTAAATTACTTGTCCAACTTCTTTTTTGCTCATAGAATATCCGGCAATGACTTTAACTCTCATTTTTCATTTTCATCCTTTGCAGATACTGTTAAAAGTATCTTTGTTCTGCCTTTTCTATTGGTCTGTCACTATCAAAAGGTAGCATAATATCTTATGACTTACAGTCACACTCAGTTCTTTGAGAGAGGGAGATCATGAGGCACGATTTTGAGGAAAAGTACAAAGGTAAAGGAAGAAAGGTAGGAATCATAACATCATAATATTATAGAATTATAGAGCACTTTGGCTTGGGAGCAGCCTTTAAAGGAGAACAGTCCTTGCCTGTTTTTGCAGCTCTCAAAGGTACAGGTCCCAGTGCACATTCCTCATCTGAGACAAAGCGAGATGGCCCAGGCATCAGTGTTGCAAACAGGCAATAGAAAATATTTTTCTTTTTCTGCAGCCCTTCCTCTGCTTACTCCAGTGTGAGAAACACTGAGGACTGCTCAGGCACTTGAGCCCATGCTAAGTCAGGAGTGGGTTTATGAGAGGTTTTCCCCATATTCCACTTATTTCTATAGGTAGGGCTGATTGTGGGGTGAGAGGGGTTTTGTTCTGCACCAAAGAGATGTGACTTTGTCAGGGTGGCAACATGCAATGCCTCTCAGAGATGGAGCTCGTGGAAAAGGAAAAATTCTTCTGGGCAGAATATTCTTGCATTAACTTACTGTCACAGGTGTCATGTATAAAGTTCCATGGAGGCTGGGAGGAAACATAATGATGTTGTGGAGCATTTCAGAGAGGGATAAAACAGCTGGCAGTGCCCAGTTCCACTGCTTGCCAGCTGCTTGCTTTTACAGGCAGCTGCTTAAATTACAAGCAGCCTGAGCTGTAATTACATGCAAATAGTTACTCATTTTCCAACCTTCGCTCCACTTGCTGAAGGATATTAATATAATCCATTTCACTCTTGTCTATGTTAATAATGGCCTGTAAATACAAATGGGAAAATTCAATTTTGAGAGGGCAACAGTTTTTTTCACACAGCCCATCTTTATAAGATTATTGTTCATCTCGAGTGGCCGATTTCACACTGCCGTCAGCTTCAGAGCTCATAAACCCACCAGAGCTATTAAATAATTATCTAAAAATGCACCATCCAGATTTTTTCCTTGTGTTCTGACACCTCCATACAGGCACGATCACTGCAGCTGCCTGAGCATCCCAGGCAGCTGGTCCAGGAGGGCACCTGAGATGGGAGGGGACCCTACCGGGTGTCCTGCTGCCTGGTGACAGTCACGCTGACTTCCTCGGGTTGTCATGGTGACACTTGCAACACAAGTGCCACCTAATGAGGAATCTGAAACCATTTGCTCTTGAGAAACAAAGTTGTGATAATGCTGCCCTCAAGAAACAGGTCCTATTATTGCTCTCATCAAGGAACTGTGCTTTTAGAGACAAACAAGCTGACTGCATTTCTTGGCTAGAAGCTGTAAGTTTTTTTAATAAAATCAGATTCAGGAGTATCTGTGCTCTGCCACAATCCCCCAGGGATGTCCCTGCTCCAGCATGGACAGGAGGCCATCCACAGTCCCTCAGGGAGGTCCTTGCCTGGCATGAGTCACCTCTGGCCTCTCTCAAAAACCCAGCGTGGGTCAGCACAGACAGAGCCTCCTGCCCCCTCAGCCTGTTTCATCCCCAGAACTGTGTCTGCAGCCCTTCATGGCCGACCATTTCTTTCAAAGTCAGTGTGAGCTGAGGCACCGTGTGCATTCCTGACTAGCTGAAGTTCAGGATCTGATGGATTTTGTTTCTGTGGAGTGGCTGAAGCAACTCCTGACAACCTAGTGGACCAAGGCTTCTCAATCCACATCAGAACTGCTGCTCCTGTCTGCATTTTTCCACCTTTGCACATTACAAGTGCAGGGCTCTGTCCCTCCTCCTCCTAAGCCTATCTCTGGGCCTTTGCCTTGACCTTGGCTGAGCCTTCTCCATGTTCCCAGCCATGAGAATCTTCAAGAAGTTCTCAAGGGAGATTTCTTCTTTTAGTTCAATCCTTGGTCATCCCCTTTGCAATCTCACTTCAACTGGAGCCCTAGGATTTGTCAGTAACAACTGTGACCCTAACACTAGTCCAAATCTGATTCTAACCCTAAACAATTGCACAAAACTGCACAAGAAGAAGGTAGACTGTGAAAAGTTTCCTCCTCCAAGAGCGAGTTAATCTTCCTGTGGCTGGAGGATTCATGCTAAGACTCTGCTGCTGTTAAAAGTTAGGTTTACAAACAGGGATCAGCAACAGAAGATTCAAGGGGGCTGAAAAGGAAGGAGGGCTCTACAGCAAAGTCTCAGAAAATCTCCCTTGAAACCTCAGTCAAGAGGGCTATGACTAAGGATCATCAAAGTCCAAGACCTACAGTAATATTTACTGTCAGGTTTGAGAGACAACACGTGTCAGGCTCCAGAGGAAGTGTCAGTGCAAAGGGGATGCTGGGCTACAAAAGGGATGGGCAGTGGACAAAAAAGAATTACCCTTAGAACTGTTAAACCAACAAATCCAAGGGATCTTGAGCTAAAGCTCAGGAAGCCCAAGTTTGGTTTATGGTTATATTTAGTGTTGGAGTTAGGAGAAACCCAGAGCCTAGGGCTCATGGGAGGTTATGGACGGAGTAGGACTATAAAAGGCTGCCAGAGTAGGCTGGACTTCCAAAAGAAATTGCTCTCAGAAATTTGACTGTCAGCCATTGATGAGGTGGAATACAAAGGAGAGTGACTAGGTAGTAAAGGAGTTGGGTAGCAAAGGCAGTAGGCAAGTGACAGAATAATCTAACTACACAGGACCAAGTAATGATTAAGACAGGTATAGGAATGGTGATGACATTGCCAGGAAAAAAGAGATCAGAGAGAGTAGATACATTGACTATTATACTACCAAACACAATTTCCCTTGACTTGGACATTTGTATCATCATCTTTGATATCTTTGCGTAAGAAATGGCCATAGTTTAACTTTCATGCACATCTGAAAACCACAGCTCTTATGTGGAAGTCCTTATGCTAGACTTTTTTATATTCGTAGTGAAGTTATAAGACAAACAGATGATATCTCAAGAATCAATGCTTACAGCAGTCTATTGTTTCTGTAAGGGATTTCAGTGCCCAGGATTACATACTCTCATATGCTACACACTACATAATGACTCTACATTTTATTTCTGGAAAGTGATTCATGAAACAAGGATATTCTTCTCAGCTGTTGATTCCCTCTTGCATTTAAAAGAGGAAATTCTTCTCAAGATATTGACNATTACATACTCTCATATGTTACACGCTACATAATGAATCTACATTTTATTTCTGAAACAAGGATATTCTTCTCAGCTGTTGATTCCCTCTTGCATTTAAAAGAGGAAATTCTTCTCAAGATATTGACTTCCTCTTCCATTTCCTCTTCCATTCATCTAGAATGATAGAATAAAAGAATGGACAGACTACTGACATATTACTACTTGTCATGTCTCAAATCAAATTATTTCAGATTGAATTAATGAATTCCTTCTATTATAGAATTATTATTTTAATGAAACTGAATTCCTGTAGTTAGAATACTTTGTATTTTGATGATCAATATTCTCTGTTACATCTTTCTATCTATCCAAGATCAAGCAGCAACTAAATCCAACACACGTTTCAAGTCCAATGGAAGATCTTAAGTTCTTGTGTAACTGTAGAAATTTTATCATGAGCTGTACCCACAGCTCTAACTCTGCTCATCAAATTCCACAAACCAAAGTGTTCAAAGTGTGTGTAATGTTTTTCTCAAATACTTGTACATGGTTTGACGTTTTCAGGAAGTAGTGAAGTGTTTTCGATTTGCTGCCAAGGACAATTCTGTCAGACTTTCCACTGAAAACTAGAAAGTCAAATCAAACTGTGAACAGTTCAGTGCTGCTATAGCAAGAATGCTTCCAGTACATCAGCTGGTTTATTCAGAGCTACCTCACACACCTCTGCTCTGCCCTGTGACCTGCAGGATTAGCACTCTCCTGAGTTCATGTGGTAGAGGAAAAGAAAAGGGAACAGGAAATATGTGTGACTTCCTGACTATGTGACACTGTGGGCATTGAAAGCCTGGGAACAGTCCTAGCAGGGAGGAGGTTTGAACTGATCTCTTTTGTTTTCTGTATATGACTTATTAACAAGTACCAATGAAAGTCAAAGAACAAATGTCAGGAAGTGAATTAGTTTGATTTCAACTTAACGTGTGGTCTGTGCAATCAGGTTTGGGTAAATGCTTGAGTTATTGTTTCTGGAAATTTACAAATTTGGCTTTTAATATGTGAAGTTGAGGAGAGTCTGACATGGGTAATGAAACTGCAACAGCAAGTTTACTGAAAAGATTATAAAGCAGCTGCAAATATTGGGTTCAGTCCTGTAGCAAAAGCAGAAACTGTTCCACCAACAGATGGTTAAGGGGCCTTCATTTATTTGGAGATTGTTGGTGTGTACCTGCTCAGTTCTGTCTGCAGTCAAAGGATGTCATGAGGACACAAAAACAGTTGTACTGGGACCAAGATACATCCAGCCCTGTATCCTATCTCTGACAACGTCTTATGCTGTCTTAGAAGTAGAAAAAGCAGTTCCAGGGAAAAATCTTTACTCAATAAACTTGCAATTTGCTCTGCCTGATCCAGAAATTTGTTTTAAATATTTTCTGTCAGTTCCCTCTACCATCTACATTACTCCAATTCTTAAAGCAGTTTTGTGTGGACAAGCATATAACATTTTAGTGGAAAGCAAAATTGGTCTGTACACTAACAGTTCTTCTACAACAGTGCAGACAGCAGTGCTAAATCCACCTGAGACCCCTGAGCTTTGCAAATGTCCACCTGGTAAAAACCTGTGAATCTTTAGCTGCCAGGAAATGCTGTAAGTGTTCTGAGAAGCCCAATATTCTATCATCTCAGCTATCACCCCAGCCAGCTTCCCAGAAGCCCATCCATCTCTTCCTGAATTGTACTCAGCTAAGGGTGAGCTGACATAGTTTCAGTTGGTCTAACCCCATAAGTATTGCTCTTAAAGAATGAGAATTGGAGAATCAGATGTGTAAGTTCCCATTCAGCTAAGCATTATGTTGACTTACACGAGAAATAAGTGTGGGTTTAAGAGTGTTGCTGAACCACAGATTTTGTTATTATGAAGTCATATTCCCCTTTCAAACTTTCCAGATGTGACATCCAGATCAGAGGTGATCTGAATGGAAACAAGAGTATGGTTTGAGCCTACACAGAATAGTTTTGGTCACCACTCTGAAAAAACATGTAGAGTAATCTACTGTTCTTCAAAGTGATGTGTATATCTCCACCATACCAGTATCTCTCTACAGGGTCCTGTTTCATAATCATAGTAATGGAAAAATTTCAGCAGCTTTTGTTGACTTTTTTTTTGTCTTTCAAATCACAAAAATACTTGGCATCACACTATCCTGATATAGTTTTAAGATTTTTCTTTTAATAACAATTATTTGCAGCCTTGCTAAGTTGTAAGCCAGAAGAGCATTAGCACTGGAGCCACTGAGACTCCTGAGTCTGGTGCTGATGGCTGGACCCAGACCCATTGCTAAAAGGAAAATGTGTAGGCAGTAGTAAAAAATGCCCAGAATAAGAAGTATACATGGCTTCAAAACCTGCTCATTATTTTAGACACAAAGATAAAGAAAATCTGCACAGCATCTAAGAAGTTTTCAAACAGGAGGAAATAAATGAGTGAATTATACATAAGAGCTCCTTTAACTGCATTAAGGTAACCTCACTCTGTTCACTTACATTGTTGTAGCTCTGCAAAAAGCCCCATTCTTCTGACTGCAATAAATGTAAGTTTGTAAGACTGATTGATTACAGCCTTGATAAAATTAAATTTTTTGATTGTATAATTTATACTCAATCTTATTAGTATTATTAATTCATTAAAGCAGCTGGACAAGCTATTCTCTCCAATTCTTCCTAGAATCAATAGTTATAAAAATGACCAGGCAGGCAGATTAAGAACAATGTTAAATTAGTACCAGTGAACTAAGATTGCAGTTTAATTGCAACCATGTGAAACCAACATTACATAATGGAGGATTTGATTGTTTCAGCTTGACATAAAGACATTATTTGTTGGATTTTCAGCACAATAACATCCTGTGAAATGTTTTTAACAGAAGTCCTCCACAAACTTGGAAAATGTTTCATTAAATTGAAGAAGAAAACCAGGAAAATCTTTTGTCATATTTCAGGTCAAAGTGGATGAACCACCTTATAAAAAAACACATTGCTTTGTGTTAGTGAGAGAACTCCTGCACAAGTAGACAGCAGCTGGAGAAAGAGAAAAGTGAGGAGCACTCAGGTGCTCAGCAGGTTGCAGAAGCCATGCCTTTCATGCAGGATAGGCAGGACAGTAACCCACCTTCAGGGACTGAGAGCTACTGCATGGACAGAAATGATGTAGACAGCTCAGCTCACCCACAAGTGGGATATTGGTGCTGCTGGAGAAGCAGCCAGGCAGCTGCTGGGATTGCCTGCAACCTCTGCCCAGTGAGGTTCACCACATCAGCTGGGGAGATGCTGCCTGGAGTGTAGAGACATCCTTTCTGCAACTCACAAGCCAAAGCTGTCCTGCTGATCTCGTGTTCAGGCCATTAATTCTGTGTCCTTCTAACTGCTTTGTCTGAGGAACAGGGCAAAGATCCCTCAGTGGACCGTGGCTCAGCTGCAAAATATTTTAAATGCTGGGCAAAGTGCCACATGTTTGTAGTTAGCATTGAACAATCACCAGGAAAACATATCTTGAATTATCACTAACAGCTTTTCTCAGTGTGGGAGCTGAACAGAAGAGGGGGAGATTGGCAAGCGATTGAACATGTGAGCAAAGCTGGTAATTTATCATGCTGTATCAAGAGTCAAACAGGGTGGAACCAATGGGCAAAAGACAAATTCCTGTAAGCAGAGAGCTGTGTTGTCCAGCTAAACTTTACTGGACACTGTACTGAATAACCTGGGCTAGTGTAGCAGAGGGAGAAAAACTAAAGGGAACAGTTGTTGTCCCTGTGCTAATGAGATTTCTAAATTACTCTGAGGAGGATGACCCAAATGGTGGTGTAATCATCACCCTGGTGTCAAGATGGTGAAAGAAAACAGAAATTATGGAGTTGTGAAAGGCTGAGACTGTGGAAGGCTAAGTGGTTTCTTAATTAAAATGTCCCTACATTATTATTACTATGGTATTAAAATCAGCAGGAGGTTTATTTGTCAGACTTGTTATTAGAGGAGCTGAGCAGCTTACAAACCTGACAGTCAGCTCTGCACAGGACCCAACTCAGACTGCTGGTACTGCTGGTACTGCTGATACTGCTGAAGGTAAAATTTCGTTTATCTTCCTCCAGATGAATAGTCTACTCCCAGTTCAATCAATTCCAAACAGCTGCTGGACAGTGGTAACTGCTTATTTTTCCTTTGAATTATTGGAGCCTGACAGTTTAATACATTCACCAGCTTGTTAATTCTTCCCTGTTCTTGCCTGAGTCACATCCTGTGCATCCTCTTTTACCCTTCAGAAACCGAAGGGCTTTAGAGAACTTCTATACTGTCTATTTATCCAATAAACGTCCTGTTTATTTGGTGCCTTGTCATGTTATAAGAAGACTCTGGTTCTGCTTTAACTGAACTGCTTGGCTGGGGTTCATTCCACTCTCAAAATACCCTGGTGTGGGTGTATGCAGGTAGGTGGCTACAGAGGAATTAGGTGGCTAAGCTCCCCCAAAAGATGGAGATAGAGTCAAACAGTCAGTGTAACAGGGACAAAAATCAGTTTGCCAAAAAAACTTGCTCACTGGGGGTTGCTACAGTAGACACATTATGGCTGGGTACATAACCTGAAGGGAAAAAATGAGCAGAAAGTTAATTCATTAGTTAGGTATCACCCCTAAGTATTGCTGAGTCTGAACAGGATCATGATAGATTCTTAAATTTTTTTTTTTCCAATAGGGATTATGTAAAACACATGATCACCCCGAGGAGGTTCTGTCAGCCTCATTTTGGACAGTGGTTTCAGCACCATCCCCAGTTCCTGTTGGGTTACATTGCTTTTCAGATCTTCAGTGTCTGCTACATAATGTGCCAGATGGGTCCAGCAGATCCTTAGATAATTCTAGACAAGGATTTTTTTCCTGTGTTAATATGAAACTCTACAAGTGAAATGCTTGAATGCTTTTTTTCAGCTATACACAAAAGCTTTGCCTGTTTTAAAAGTAAGTGCTTTAAACAAATCTCATTCTTTAGAATAAAAAAAATATTTTAAAGACCTTCTCATCTGCTCTGTTATTCCTAGTTCACTCCTTTGTACTGAGAACTAGGACTCTTGACTATTAATTAGGCAGGATAACATAGCTGTTTGGGGAAATAATAATGTGTTAGGAGTAGATGATGCCTAGATGTGCTTTACTAGAGCTAAGGGCACAATGACAAATACTTTACTTTGTGGATAGGAAGTGGTGATTGATTATGCATACTTACTTATTTTGAGATGTATCTTATGTACGAGTATTGTCGGTTTCATGAATCTTCCTGTTCTTTATCAAGGCAGCCCATTCAATAAAAATGGCAACATGTGGTGGAGTTGTGCATGTACAGTACACACTCAGTACATCCTCATCTATTTTTGTATTTTCTCTTAATGTACATCAAATTAAAAAATATTTGTTCTGGCTTTCATTAACTATAAATGTCATGCTGCCCCTCAAAAATATGCCAAAAGCCATTTCTTTACCTTTTCACTCAAACCTACATGCTACTTGTTCAGTGCTACACACAGAGATGTTTCACTACACACAGTTTACATCCATGAGGGAGTACTGCCTCTTCTCTTCTGACCTGTACCATTGTAGGTCATTATGCTTTGTACAAATATTCTTGTGCAAAGGCTTCCACAGGGTAAAATTGCAGTCACTAGGATGAAGAACTGTGTGCTACCAGCACAGGATGATCTGGGGACGCCAGATAATCTCTGCCTTGCTCATGACAGATGAAGAACACAGGAAAAAAAAAGCACCTCAATATCTCAAGTCTGAGGAAGGAATTTTCCCAACCCTCAAACCTAAGAACTAATTTAAGTGTCATATTGATGACCAAAGCTAAAAAACATGTTTTTAACACAATTTAATAGGCATCGTGATAATTCAGGTAGCCTGTGCACACACTTAGGTGGATACATATTAGACACAGAATTTCCTCCAGAAGAAGAGCCTTTGAGGAAAATCTAATCTTGTTTTAAAGGTTAAGTGGTGGTTAATTCATCAGCTTGGACTTATTCTGTATTTCTACACTGAATTTTCTCTGTGACATCTAAAACCAGTTTTTCATTATGCTCTATCAATTATGTTGAAAAATCCTACATAATTCATGAGAAAATATTAATAGACTAGGATCCAAACTATTCCTCAACTTTCCTTTCAAGAAGTCAAATAGTATTACATTCTTCAGTCCCTACCCTAGTTTTATGGCCTTCCTCTGAAGTCCCTGAAGCATGTGGACATTGTTTACATGATCTTACTCAGTTTGAAAAGCTTTCCTGTACCTACTGGAAAGTAAAAAAATACAAATTTGTTTTCAAGCCTCATTTAGTGAAAAAAAAAAAAAAAACCAAACCCCATGGGTTACAGANACCTACTGGAAAGTAAAAAAATACGAATTTATTTTCAAACCTCATTTAGTGAAAAAAAAATCATGGGTTACAGGTAATCTCTACACCTTATCTGTACAACTAGAAAATGGAGTTTCTATGTCTTCAGTTTGTTCTGACACTTTAAGGGGTATTTTCAAACATACTCCTGTTATCATTTGTGTTATTTCTTGCATTCACCATAAAGCAATACTGGAAAAATACAATTTAAACTTGATTTGTTCTTTGAGTTTCTTAAGTAATTAGTATAAAAAGGTTTTTTCTAATGTGTAAAGTTTATTGCTTCGATTGGGGAGATAGAACAAGGTGGCTTATCTTATTTCTCTTGCTATTTCACTAAGTTTAAAAAATAAAGTGTACTTTAGAAACCTTCTTCCTCTTGCAGACTACTGACTAAATTAGAAAATAGTAGACATACATACATTACATTATGTGTGGCAGCTATCAGGTGTGTGTTTTGACAAGAGTCAAACTTTAGCATGAAGCCCTGCTGTGGGACCTTCTAATCTGACTGCATGTAATGGTTTCACTAATGCTACATACAGCTTTCCCCCAAATTTTCTGCTTTTCAAAACCAATTCTTTTAAAGCTTGGAGATATATATGAGTTTTTTGCAGACATTTTATCTGACCTCTCACACTGAAGTGCAATTTTTTCCATTGTAACTGTTTAGACAGTGGCATAATAGCATTATCAGCTCTCTTGTCCAGTCCTCCTCAGGCTATCAAGCATTCTGACAGCTGCTAAGCAGATATCTGCAATAGTATGATTATCTATTTCCTGTGTAATTTCTCCTTTCAACATTTGGATGTATCAATATGTGTTGTTGTTATTGTGTATGCTTTGGTACATACGTACAGTGAATTTTTGGGGTGGTAAATCTTATTCTTTTTCATATAAAGGACTCCTTCATGAATCTCTGAAGCTGATCTCTGCTGGGATGTCCCCAAAATCCTGGATTCTGATGAGTTCGGAAGCTAGCAAGTGCTGAGGGATGACCATGGGGAAAGAGAATAGCCCAAGTGGTTATAAAATACAAAAACCTGGATGTTAAGAGTGGTGGAAGTCAAGAAAAAAATTTATTCACTTGTTAGGTACAAGCGTCCACAAATCTAAATTACATTAAAGCACTGTCATCTTAAGTGTAGATGTGATATCCCTCCTTAACTTCCCAATTTCCCCAGTCAGAGATAAGAGACCTATATTGTGTCAGATTATGGTGGTGTATATGAAGTTGCTTTATTTCTGGAGAAGTGACTCACTGATTTTCCAATTGCTGAGACATCAAAATAAATACAAGCAGCAACTAAGGACAAAGTGATTTTAGAGATCTTCACTGTGTAAACACAAACAGGATGGTTGTGCTTAAACACAGTGTTGGCTGATCTCAAAGATTTTTCAAGTGTCTCCAAGAGACAATGAAAAGTATTAAAAAGGTAAATGATGAATTAATATTTTGTTCTTTGTTGAAGATTGTTTTATTTTTAATAAAAGTGAAATTATTTTATCTATTCTGAAGCTAAGCTAGAAATAGGGAAAAAAAAGAATAAGAAAACTAAGTTTCTCCTTCCAAATCTTTATAGATTTGTTTTTTAAAATTTTTTACAAAGTTTTTAAATGCTCAAAAGCTTTAAAAACTTAATATAAAATTGGATGTTAAGCATTCCTCCCAGGAGAGAAGGCCCCATGAATCCTGTGCTGCTGATACAGTTAGCTACCCATGCAGTAGCATCTAATGAGCAGTCATTTAGAAATTAGATTTAGATCCCCTAAAGGTCATCAGCCTAGCAAATCTGATAGCTACATGAAAGGTAGTGAAGACACAAGTACATGTCAGTAGCCAGGAGCCGTGAGTCAAGGCTGACATTGAGGTTTTACTGGAAAAAAAAAGGAAAAAAAAAAAAAAAGCAAAAAAAAAGCTGTAGTAGCAGTATGTAAGTAACATCCACTTAAAGCATATCAGCACTCAGATGAAAAGAGAGTTTTCAACATGATGTGCTTTTCATAGATCGTGTGGTTGGAAAGGCAATAGGAAAGGAGACGAGGAATGGATCTTAGCTGTCTGTGCAAACTGACAGACTTCTGTCAAAATGCAGGCACTGCACTCTGCTTGTGATACATCAAGGTACTTGACTCCTTGGGTGCCCTGATTTTGCATTTACAACCACCTCTACTTTCATAGTATAGATGGTAATAGCTCTATAATTAAAAATAACACATTAAACCAATGAATTACAGTGGCAGCTCTGTTTTCAGAGACCATATAAATTAATCACTTTCTCATCCTTCTCTGACCTTGCTTTGGTAAGTAGGTAAGATAAATTCATTTGACATTTGCTCTTTGCCAGCTTTACTTCCTGAACATCCCCTGCAAAGTAGGAGATTAATCCTTCAGGGTTAAAGCATGATGTGCACAACACAGCTGTAGCAGACACCAAGAGGATGAGAAAAGTCTCACCACATGCTCTACCAAAAAATTAGCTACTAGATCCAGATTAGTGATTATATTCTTCCTGCTGCGCCTGATCATAGGGGAAAGGGGGTGGGAGCTGATTTCCATTTGGTTCCTGAAGTATCACGGCTTAACCAGTGGGTACCCTGAACAACATTGCTGCTCTCCTCCCCAGGGCACGCTTGGGGGTGGCAAGGGAGGGCAGTGCCCTTGAAGGATGGCGCTGTTATGCACAGACAGCTGGCAGTGTTTGCCCCAACCCCAGAACAAGCATGTGCACGTGACTTGAACACAACTTTTAACAAGAAAAAAAATGAAAAAAGAGGATAAATAAAAACTGTTGCAACACAAACAGCAATTGAGTGCCGCTTCAGAATTGCTGAGATTCATCACTTTTGTCTCTCTGTTATTGCTTGGGAAAGGAACTGCAAGAGGTAATAAAATACTGTCAGTACAAAGATAAAAAACCCCACCTACTCTGTCTAATGTTTTGACATGAGGATCTACTGGCGACCAACACGAAGCTTTACAGGTCACTGTGTTCCATATTTTCCTTGTGAAATGTACTGCACTTCAGTCAGTTGGGATTATGGCAAATTACCTGGATGTACAATTAAAACTTCAAATAGATCATTGGCTTTAAGGCATAGCTACAGCATGTGCCAGAAAATATAGATGAACAAATGGCAAGTTTCATGGCTTATTCAGTTGAAGAGGTTACATTTTTGCAGGGTCCCTCACTTTTGACTCACCATATTGATGTCACATGCCTCACTAGGCAGAGACAATAATGAAGTCTTGCTGGAAAATCAGTCATGTAAGCAACACTGGATTATTTGTTTTTCTGAGCGCAAGTCATTTTACAGCACTTGTACACAGCATCTTGTTCTGCTTGATTCCTTGAACAGGAATTCTTAAGGCTTTTTCTATTTCATGTTCACCATTTCAAGTTTCTGGGTTAGAAGAATAATTTCATAATTTGACTCTAAATTCTAATGATGTCAGGCTGAATAACTTGAATCTTTTTAAGGTCATAACCCGCAGGAGGTGTTGTAGTTGGCACTTTATGTGTAAGACTGAGTAAACTTGTTTTGCAAAGGCTCCTACAGGCATGAAGCATAGCACAGTTGAGTGAGAAGGCACAAGTGAATCCAACACTGGTGACACCTTGCATTAAATATGTGAGAGTGGTGCTGTTCTCCTGGTTCTTCAAAAAAAGGCATCTATCAGAAGTTACTGTGAGGTTGTGGGTCTCACCTATGCACCATGTTTGGGCCCAAAACTGGTTTTTGTAGCTTGGGTTGCTCTGGTTTGAAGGTTTTGCTCTAAACAGCAAGGAATAATACCATGGACCTTTTAAATATCATTAGGACTTGGGAGGTGATGGCAGATGGGACAACCAGCCAACTGTCTTAGCCAGTGATAATTTAAGTACTAATTCCTGACTAATTGCATACTCACACAAAAGAGCATTCCTGCTCCCTTTAGCTGCCTTCTCATCCCTAAGGCTCCCATGGACAGTTTTAAGACAGACCAGGCTTGTAGAGAGAGGTAATACTTGTGCAAAGCAATTCTCACAGTCAGTAAATACAGACCAGCAGTCACTCAAGGACTCCATCTGGCCTGAAACAGAAGGGGTGACTTTTACACCAGCACAGTTTGGAAAAAGTTATTCTGACTTGAGAGGAGTTATGGTAATTTCCTGAGTGTTTAGGCAGGCATCACAATTTCCTGTGAAGTGGCAGGCAAAGGGGAGACAATTCTTTGTCTTTATTTATCTCCATGGCACAGAAGGAGAGAAAAATCATGGTGAAAGCAACCAACGTCCATAAATAGTTTTACAACATGCCACGTGCAAAGTGATGGTAGTAACAGGTGCTCCAGTCTGTGGATGCTTGTTCCTCCTCCTGACCCCACTTTTACAGTTTTGCTGGTCTATTGTTTTAAGAAGTAAACTGATTCACAAAACAGGTTTGGGGATCCTTCTTTCAGCCAAGTGCAAAGCAAAAGGAGAACCCAGTCCATAAAATATAATGACCCAATAAAAATGTCATGATTGTTCTAAATTAGGAATTATGAAAGGAAACAAGACATCAGGTAGAAAAATGTGCTGGTGGGGCTGAGAACAACTTAAGAGCATTTTTTAAATGTGTGAGGCACAGAAGAAATGATAAAGCCAATGTTTGCCAGAAAAAGGCAGTAATGAATTATGCCAAAAGCCACGAGGAAACACTCAGTAACTAATCTTGCTGTGGTCCTGGGAAAAAGCAGGACGTCATTCTAGATGAAAAAGTACTTTCACCTAGTGAAGGTGATAGCAGACAATATCTATTAAAATAGCATTCAGATGATTAGGTGTGTATATTTTGTTATCTCCACTACTACAAATTGGAGGTTATTCCAGATTTCCACTGGTCTTATATTCAGAAACCTTCTTTTGATTTGAAACTTTTATTTGTGAAGTCATACCTATGCATTCTTGTGTTAATATTGCCATTTAGCTTTGTTTCCAAATTATATTTGTAAAACACAATAATGTGTTCACTCAGTCCTTATATAATTGTATTAATAAATTAATCCCTTCTAGTTCCTGATCTGTGAAAGACTTTCCATTGTCTAAATCAGCTTCATGTTTCTTTCCAGTCAATAAAGATTCAATTTTCTTCAGCTATGACTTTTAGACTGGCACACAGTTTAATAAATATTGAAAATTTCAATTTTTCATATGTTCTAGAATATCCTTTGATTTCTAGGTCATCAAAGCACACTAATGATTCAGCAAAGTGAATATGTGTAATATTCTAAATTCCCTTCTATTTTACTCAACATCTTTTCAGCAAATTTTTGTATACTTGACCTTTTCATGCCCAAGTTTGTATTTTTTTTCTGGTAAATTTTCTTTCTCCTCTCTGAGTATTTCTTCCTGCCCTTCATATATTTTTCTTCCTGTATATTAAAAAATAATTCAGGCTTTTGATAAAAAAGATCCTTCAAGGATTTAATCTTTAGCCCCTCCTAATCTTGCAATGAAACTGTGATGCTCAGTCCACAAAATCTCCACTTTGGATAGTTCTTGATAATTTTATAACCAGTGATCTGATCTATATCTTTTCCAGAGTAGTCTGTCTTTGTGGCATATTATCATCTTGATTTTGGATAAAATCAGCAGGCTAGGAGATTTTGATGAAAAGGAAGTTGCAACATTCTTATCCTTTCCAATATTTCCTTTTCACTGATTGCAGAAATAATAAAAAACTCAAAGGGAGATCTAGTTGCAAATTTATTTTAAGTCACTGTGAAACACTACCTTGTTCTCTTTTAGCCCATGAGGGTAAGTCAGTCAGGATTCCTCCAGAACAGAAGAAGATCAGGAAATTTTGGAGAAGTATGAACTAACAAAGCATGATTTGATAAGAAATATATTGCACATACATGATCATGGGCATAAATCTACCCTCTCCCTGATGCTCATGTGTCCATATTTGTTTAATTAAACATAGGATGCCACAGTGTGATGCTATTTAAAAAAAAAAACCTTATAAATTAAACCATTTTTTGAAAAGGAAACAACCCTAACTCACCTCCTTAGATTAGTCACAGACATGTGCAGTATACTTTAATTGTACATTCAGTGGCAGAAAATTACTTGAGGAATACTTTATCAATCAACTAAGCTTCATAGACAACCAGCTTCAACTGGCTTGCAGAATGTGACTTTTAAAAGTGAAAGCATACAATTTAAGCAAACCAGGATGGGCTGACTTTGATGCATTTCTAAAAATAACATATCACACAAACTCTGCAGTCCACATACTTTCAGCCCATGATGAAATTTATCCTTTTTAAGCATTTGTCTTGGGGAGGCCAAGGTCAGAACAAAGCCCAC
Source organism: Pycnonotus jocosus (assembly GCA_013400435.1). Taxonomy (NCBI): domain Eukaryota; kingdom Metazoa; phylum Chordata; class Aves; order Passeriformes; family Pycnonotidae; genus Pycnonotus; species Pycnonotus jocosus. The sequence continues at coordinate 25,761 of VWYP01027332.1, read as the reverse complement.
TCCTCTCTCCGCTTGAGTCAGGCAAGGAAGGTGTATGTGTGAAGGGCAGCAAAGGACCCAGCTTGAAGCTGCTGCTCAGCTCAGTTTCCCAGAGCTGAGGCTGAAAAAATCCATCTGGGGCCATTGTTGGTCTGTGAGGTGCCTGTGCTGCCCCAAAACAGCTGAGCTCAGGCTGCAGCACAGGGGTCGGAGAGTCTGGGTGACCCTGGTGACTGGGGCTGGAGGGAAGCTGGCCTCACACAGGGAAAAACTTAGGAAAGGCTGCTTTCTCCTGCTTTTACTTCTACTCTTTCAGCATTGATCCAGGGCTAGCTGGAGTCTGTCTCCAGCCATTCTTCTGTGTCTGTTCCACATCTGCTGTGCAGAAATTATGATGTGGGTAGGCTCTGCTCTCATAACAAACACCATGTCCCTTGTGCCCCTATAAAATTGTTCTCTCTTTAAGCCTAGAATCTTCAATTACAGATCCACATGGTCTTTAAATTCCCTTTTATTAGGCAATAAAATAAAAAATTTATTAGGATTATGCCACTGAGGTAGGATTCCCAGAAGATAGGTTGTGAGAAGCAGTTAATAAGCAAAGCAATTCCAGCAGTTTCTGGAGGCCAGCAGGCTGTACTTTATCAAGCATCGCTCAAACTGGCACTGGCCTGCACACACTTGCAGCTGTGCTCACAGGGGTGGCTCTTGAAATTTCAGCAGGTAAGGACATGGCCAGCTGCATGTAGGGACAAAGCCAGGACCCTGTGATAATAAATTTTCCAGTGAATTTTAGTTTGTCAGAGACATTTTCCTTGTTTCTCCTCCAGAGGAAGCATTATTTGAAGGTTAAGAAAAATGCTTGAAACCTTTATGAGACATAAGAAGGAGAATGTGGAAATCAAATGCCACTGCCTTTAAAATGCACGTTCCTCTCATTTCGATTTTTCTGCCTGACTGTGCCTCTGTGCATCGCTGTCAGCCAGAGAATGAGCTTTCTGAAGTATCCATTGGGCACTGCCTTTGATCACTTGGCAATAAGTTCAGAGATGATTGCCCAGCAATAATTTACGTTACTAAAATCAAGTAAGCTAAGAAGCAATGAATGACTTTCTTACAAGCTAGATTTTCATTTTCCATTTGTTTTCTGTGGTCAGTTATGCATTTGGACAGCAAACATTTACCCTTAATTATGTTTGTCTTCTTGAGCCACCGGAGGTTTATGAAATCCTAAAAATGCTGCAATGAAAGCTATGAGGTACCTAAATTATCCTTATTTATGTTCAATCTCATCCTTTTGCAGTGATGGAGACATATTGTTCAATGAAGGCCAAGAAGACATGATTTATCACAGTTTATCACTTTGAGGACCACGTAGTTTACTCATCTGCGTTCTTTTTTTGCTTTTTCCTGCTTGTTTTCTGCATGGAAATTATAAAACTAACGCTTTTTTTGCATTCCTAAATCTGATTGTTTCATCAGACTCTAGATCTTTAAATACTTTAACAACTCTGTCATAGGTGACTAAACATAAGTTTTGTTCTTTGGCTTCTCAGTGATCAAGACACCCACTGATACCCAGCTGCTACTTTGTGTGATTTTCCTTGGTAGTGGGAAGTATATAAAAAATTTACAGGTGGAAGAAGGGCTGGGTTAACCTGCTGGAATCTTAACTTGCACTGTAGATTTAAGACTTACAATTTGGACCCTTTGCCCACACATGCAGAGATGTGAAAACAGGAGGCATCTATTCTAGTAGGCAAGTTTCCTGATCACTCCTGCCTGTGAGAAAATGTTTGTGGCTGGGAGGGAATATAGTGTCATGCCTGGACCCCAACCAGTGGAGCAGATTACTTTTCTGCTTTTCCTCAAGACCCTATAAGGACATGAGGAATGAAAACAGAGCAATTCCAATTTCCAGGGATTTTTTTAGAATGTTTTCTGTCTCAGCCACTAATATCAAAACAAGTAATACAAGGTTGGCTAATTGTTGTTGCTTGGCTGTCTATTGCTCTAGTGTCAAGAATGAAGTCACTCTCTTGGATCATTGTTTTGTAGATTCAGCTCTGAAAGGCACAAGTTATGCCACATTTACCTTTATCTAAAGATATTAATAGTCTGCAGTTTAAATTTTTGAATCCTGTTATAGTTATACAATTTTATATACAGTTATATTTTTTTCTGAGGTTGATCCATGCCAAAACCATGCTTTTGACAATTCTGTATTCATTAAAGTCAGAAAACCTCTGATTTTTTTTCTTAGCATTAATTTAAACATTGCAAATTCCTAACTGAAGTTTGCAGTCATGACAGGTGTAATGCCTCACATTCCACTTCTGAGGTGTCAAGCATCCTGCTGCTGTTTTTGTCAGTCTAACTTCCCTCTAAGAGCTTCTTAAGTAACATTTATTGTAGTTGATCAGTATATATTTTTCTCTGCTTTCCAGAAGGCATGTCAAGCTAACCTGATGAGATATGAAACTGGATGCTCTGGAATAGTTAGGGAGGTGTGCTAGAATTTTCAATAGGTATGGTTTCAGCCCCTTTTGCCCTCAGATAAACTGAAGTGCATTTTAACATGCCCACAGTGCCCTGTGCCATTGGAGTAAATGGTTATGCAATATCTGCTGGTCTGTGCCCTTTTCTCTCTGTTATTACAATAGCTGAGCTCTTCACAAGCATAGAAGAATCCATCATTCCACAGAATACCCTGGGGCTTTGAAATAGGAACTCCATCATGTCTGTGAGGAGAGAATGAAGACAAATTAAGGACTAAACCTTAATGGTCCTTTAGGCTTGCAACACTGAGATGAACAATGTTTGGAGGGAGGTTGAGCCTGGGATATTCTCATCTCCAGGTCAGTCAGCCCTGAGGAGAGATAGACACTTGTGCAACTGATCCTGAAAATCCCCTGAAGCTGTCAAAGACTTGATTTCAGATGGAGGAGGTGCAGTTTAAATGCACCTGCAGGTTCCTGCTCTGTTAAGTACCAATGTTTGATGTGATGAATATAAGAGAAGTTATTAGACTGCATTTATCTCAAATACCTGAAAAGTTATTCTATACTTACAGCATAAGAGGGAGGAAACCTGGGTTGAAAGCACTCAGTTAGAGAGAAGAGAGATTAAACCCAGGTTTCCTACATACCACACACAGACCTACCCCAGCTACAAGAAGGCCCTTGTTCTCCCCTGTGATTTTGTAGTAGTTGCACTTTGTGTGATTTCTGGTCAAGTATTTCTGAAGTCCCAGAGCAGCTCATGGGCTGCAGGATTGCATCACTGCTTCTAGCACAGTAGCTTTGTAGAATCTTAAGATATGTGGAATGCTCAATTACCTTGGGGGCTAACCAGTTTCTCCTCAGATCATCTGTGGCTCCTAACTGAGCTGTGGCCTTTGTTGCTTAAAAAGAGGTAACAGATGTCCCTTGTCTACATGGACAAGGTCTTCTTAGTGTCCCATTATTCTTCAACATGACCTTCCTCCTGAGCATTTACCTCATTAACTGTGCCAGTAGAGATCATGAAAAGGAGAATACTGGATTGATTGGATTTGTGAATATCTTTTTCAGTATTTGTTGGTGTGAACTGGTGGAGCCATGGTCCCCAGATGGGTCTTTCTTCATTAAAACATATCACAGAAATCTGAGAATAGTATTGATCTCTGTAAAAGCCACATGTTTCTATGTGCTCCATAGCCTTAAGCCAAAAATACTTTGTCCTAATAATGAAAGAAGGTGGTTTTAGAGACCTAGTTTTAAAAAAATTACCATTTGTTTTCACCAATATCATTGATACTGTGAATTATCTGCAAGTTATTCACAAGGCTTTTGGTGACATATTTGCGGGTTTTCAGCATTCATACTATGCTATCCAAGTCAAATCATGTTATATCCATCCTATGGAAGGATGGCTTCTAAAGCTGTCTTTGCCTTACTAAACACTTGTGAACATATCATCCTTACCATGTCACATGCCCCAGAAAACAGAACTAGAGAGAGACATTTTCTTTTCAGTTTTCTCTTCCTGGTTAAAGTACCTCTAGAGACTGCTGTACTGGAGAGAATCTGTTGATGCTAAGAAATCTGGAGTAGATTATCTGGAGTAGAACTGTGGACAATCTAGTATCTAACTGGCCAAGAAGGAACAACAGCTGGAGGGGTTGAGGCTGCAGGCAAAGAATGGATTCCTAATGTCTTGTTATTCTCCTGCCTTAGAACAGTCTATTGTGTACTAGGAAACACTGATAAACCTGGGCTCAGGGACTTTAAGCAGATGGAATGATGGTAAGACTTGACTAGTATTTCTTTCTCAGATGGCCAAGCTGATTCATTTCCACAGAATCATATATTCATATAAATAATTTAGGTTGGAAAACAATTTTAAAATCATGATACCCAAACATTAACTCAGAACTGCCAAGTCCACTGTTAAACCTTGTGCCTCAGGAACTTGACTGTATATCTTTTAAAAACTTCCAGGGATGGTGACTCAGCCACTTCCTTGGGCAATTTGTTCCAATGCTTCACAAACATTTCCACTTTTTTATTTTCCTAATACCCTATCTGAAGCTTCTCTGGCACAATTTGAGGCCTTTTCTTCTTGTCCTGTTACTTGTTACCTGGTGAAGACACCAACCCCCACCTAGCTACCTCCACCCTCCTTTCAGGTGGTTGCACCAAGTGATAACCCTGAGCCTCCTTTTCTGCAGGCTGAGCACCCCCAGCTCCCTCAGCTGTTCCTCATCAGCTTTGTGCTCCAGACTCTTCCCCAGCTCCGTTTCCCTTCTCTGGACACGCTCCAGCCCCTCAATGTCTTTCTTGCACTGAGGGGCCCAGAACTGAACACAGGATTTGAGGAGTGGCCTCAGCAGTGCCCAGCACAGGGGGACGGTNGGTGGGAAGAAGATTCCGAGATGGAATAAGAAGGGCTCCTCTCCTAAAGAATTGTTGAAAGACTATATTTAAAGGGTGGAACTGACTGAAAATCACATCTTTTGGGTCCCTATGTTGTTTGTAAGAAAGTGAACAGTGGTAGGGGGAGGAGAAGGGTTTTGAAGGTTTCATTTTCTTCTTCCTGTTCCTTTTTCCTGTTTCATAGTGTGTGTCAATAAACTATCTGTAGTAGTAAGTGGAGCCTGTCTTTGCCTTTTCTTTGAAAATCCCATCTCATTTTTGGTAAATGAAATTTGGTAAATTTAAAACCATAACATCCTTTGGTGGCCCGTACGGGGAGCAGGGTGATATGTAGCCCAAACCTTGACACACCCCCAGGTCCTTTTCCAGCAGTCAGTTTCCAGTTAGTAGGTACATGATTTTTAGGAGGTACTTGATACCACAATTGACATTCCTAGAGCAGAATTATGCTGTCTTTCACTGCATGTGTCCAACCAGCTTTTTTCTATTTTCTTTGAAGTCAGACAAGGTATAAAAGTGTAGAAACACAGACAGTTATGTCAGATTTCCTCTTCTGTAAATAATACAGCTCTTACATGAGAATAGACATTTATGTCTGTGTTCCTGACATTTCACTCGACAGCTCTCAGGTGGGTGGCTGAAAACCATGGCACTGTCACCCCTCACGTTTCAAGACAACTCCAAAATTATACTTCTCTCCTCTATAGATTTACTTGGCATCTGCCACAAACATTTTCAATCTCTGGTTTGTTTATAAGAAAATTAAATTAACTGTAGAACTCAAAGATCAATATCATGATTTGTTGGAGGCGTCACTAATCAAGTATCTTAAACAAATAATTTATTAACAGTTATTACATGTTATACCCTGTTAATAGTTATAGAAATGTTAAAAATAAAATTACAACCTGAATATTTACCAAATGCTTTGAAAACAGGGAGTCAGTTGAAGTTCAGTTAGTTCTCATTCATAAAATTAAGTGAAGAAAACCTCTAGAATATGCAGAGCTCACATCTAGCCAGCAGACAACACCACACAAAACCCACACCAAAAACAACACAGATCTTGTGAGGGACCCAGCCAAGTCAATCAAATAAAGCAGAAGCCATCCACACCAATAACATGGCCATCTCCCAAAACAATAAAAGATGAAAGTCCTAAAATATTTCTGAGACACTGCTCTATGTTTCACCTGGATAAATATAACTAATAAAACAGCATGTATCTATCACAAAACATCTGTGCCACCATGTAAGGGAAACTGTGAGCTATGGAACTATTTTTGCTTCCTTTTTTTCCCCCACAAAACATGATAGATTATGAGGAAAATACTTCCCCAAGTCCTCAAAAAGATTATAAAAAAATTCACCAAGAAATCAGAGAATGATGCTCAGAGAAAGACAAAAAGATAGTTGATCATAGTCTGCTGCCAGATTAAGAATCCTCAGTGATGGGTTGTAGGGGAAAAAACCACCAGATTTGCTTCAAATATTTTTTTTTCTCAAGACTGTGCTATATTTAGCCCTTCCTGAGTGATCTCATGCCTTAAATTACATGTTATTTTCTGTGGCCCTACTTCTATAGTCTGTTCTGATGGGAAATTATCTGGATTTGTGAAAAGCTAACTAGGCTAGAGCTGTAACAACTTCATAGGGCTACTGGCCTCAATTTGGCTTGCACAGAAGGGCAAAGCTATTGAGAAGTACTGGTAGAGACAAGGGTCTTTTGGTGGCTCCTTTCAGGTCAAGATGAATGGAAGGCACAGGGGAAAAAAGTGTGGAACACAATGGAATAATGGCTCTAAATATAGCTTCAAAGAGAGGCTAGGCCATACTGCAGGAGATTACAAAATGTGTTTGAAGGAAATCATCTGTACCAGTACCTGCAGGAATACTGAGAAAGACAGCAAATGAAGCTAACTGGTGACATCACTGCTAGGGAGATCTCCAGCAATCCTTCTCATGGTCAGCTGTAGTGCCTGGAAGGAGGTTCAGTGGCAGCTGGTTTGGCTTCCACATCTGCATCCTCACCTTCCTCAACACCCAAAGCAGAAGGCAAACACAGAAGACTGTCTGCACTGCACCACAAAAGCTGTGGATTGAAGACAGCCTTTCTTCTCTTTACCTGGGCAGAAAATACTCCAGCCTAAACAGGAAACTCCACGCAACGCTTCACTACTGTTACTGTCAAGCATGAATTTCACAGGTAGCTCAGCTGCTGACAGAAGAGCAAATAGTCCATCTGGTGATTTTAGGCACGAGGAGATCTCAGGTATTAGCTGAACAAAGGTTTATCATAAGACTTTGGGTTGTCTAAGAAAGAGACTTATAGAGCAGCAAATTCTTTCAGGAAGGGGATGGAGCTAGATCAGTTTTACAAATGAGAAAAGATCACTTGAAGAGTTTTTGTAATATGGTATTGTATGTACTTTGTATGGAATTTACATACAAAAAAATTGTATATAATCATAAATGTTGTAAGTTTCTCAATTTCTCCATTTCTACTGTGCTGCTGGAAATGTAAATCCAAGCTGCTTTTAAAAGAGAAGCCTTGAAAGATTTCAAAATTCATGATGCATTCCTGCAACAGCGCAGTTAAAAAAACCTGCACTTTGATTTTAGTGTGAGGGAAGTTATTCCCTGGGTTGATAACTACACCTAAACGAGATTAGTGGACCACAATCCTGCCCAAGACTTCTCTTGGTCTCCCCAGGAACTGTGGAGCATTTCCAAAACAGAAACAAAGGCAGGAGTACATTCTCTGTAAAGCCAGACAGAAGTTATAGAGCCTCAAGCAGCAGGTGCCAGCATTCACCACCGTGCAAAACCTCTGTGTAAGTGTGTGCAAACAGCTGCCATCCCTTTAAATTTGCACAAAACCTTGGACATCTCAGATGCTGGAACAGGAGCATGGCCAGCAGCAGATCCTCCTTCAGGCAGCCAGAGCAGTGTTAGCTGGCTGCAGCCTTGTAGGGGAGTAGAGGAGCTCCTTGAGCAGCAGCATCATCAGACCTCTCACAAAACCTGATTTATGTGCAGCAAGCTCTGAGCCTGACAATGTGAGGAACAGCAGGCCCCAGCTGAAGTTAATGGTGTTATACCAGGGAATAGCTTTCCTTGGACTCAGGAAGGTCCTCAAGCATCAATTCTGAAAAAGAGTAGAGTATGCATTTCAGGATGGTCCTTTCCCAGATTTGGCAGAGAAGGCAGAGTCCCTGGAAGGCAGGCTAAATATGGAATCATATGTACAAATTAGAGGAATTGTCTGGAGAAAAGTCCAATTACAATGTGAACAGAAATCTACATTTTTCTGCAGAATCCTTCTGGAAGCAAATGAATAGATAGGGATTCTGCCCAAAAAATTGCATCCAGAGGTTAAGGTAGATCAGGAATGAAATGAATGTCACCTGTGACAAGCTCACAAGAAAAAGACTAGCACAGTCTGAAGATGAGCTTGTAAAATAAAGTCATATTACAGCTCTCTTTTGTGTTGTCAGGGCCTCAGCTCGACAGACACAACTACTATGAGACATAAAAAAAATTCAGAAGAAATTATCTTAAATGAGAAGTGTCTAAAAAGCATAACTTTTGAGGAAAAGAATTGTGGTTCAGCTTGAAAGAATAGACTGAAATTACAGTTTTCCTCAAATGCATGGAGACTGTGGCAAAGAGGAAGGTAATAATATGCTCTGATCAGTGCTGGGACAGTATGGCCTGACAGTGTAGCACGAAAATTTCAGACATCTTCACAGACAGTAGAGCCAGTGTATGGGTTATGGTTGACATAATCACCATCATCTAAGGTCTTAAAAGCAGACTGAGACAAGATATTTATAAACCTGATCCCATGTCAGGATAAAAGGTGGACTTCCACTCCATGGGTTTTTAAAAGACTAGGCTGAGCCCTGACTGCTTTTGTTGACCCATCAATGTTGGAAATAATTTAAAATACTTTCAAGTTTTGTCTTTCAGAATACGCTGTTTTAAGGCAAAGCTGATGAGCAACACAGCACATAACAAATGTGTGAGAGTCTGACCCCACTGAAGCCGATTTTTAGTAGATCTCAAAGACTTTTTCCAGCTATATTCCCACTGAATTCTCCAGAAACCTGTGATTGTCCTTATAAATTTCAGACAAAAAGATAATACCTATATTCACCCAGAGAGAAGCAAGGATTGGTAAGGATCTAGAGGAGGTCTAGAAATTGGAAATAAACATTTTATTTTAAATTCTTACATTCACATCTGCTCCAATAAAGCCCAAAGGAAACACATGAACAGAAAACAAATTAGAAAGAGGAAATAAACCTCTCTCTTTCTGCCTTATGACTTCTCTGACCAGGTCTTGAGAGGGATTGCTGGTGTAGCTGCCAGAAATTCCCTCATCCGAGACCCAACAAGTAGCTTAATTTTTAGGATATTTTAGATATTTAAGAAATTACAGGATTTGAACTTCAGATGAGAAGAAACATGTTCCCACTTGAATTTTCAGTTGCAATATATCTAGCAGTTCCTTTAGAGTGAGCTCAAAGTGTAACCTATTCAGTATCCAAAACATAGAGTCTGTGTCTGTTTTTGAATAGTTAATGACAATTTTTCTGACCATATCCTGTGGGTCCTAGTCAGTTTTAATAATGTCTCTGACCACAAAAAAACCCCAAAACCAAAAAACAAACAAACAAACAAAAAAACCCCAACCAAACAAAAAAAACCCAACAACAAAAAACCACACACACACAACCTCCCCCCCAAAAAAAACCAAAAACAAAGCAAAACAAAACAAAACAAAGAAACAAACAAAACCCCCAAACCAAAGAGGATTTGTTTTAACTGTAGATTTATTCTGCCCCTGGAATTTGGCTCTTCATTTCTGATTTATAGTGGAAAAAAAAAGAAAGTTAGGATTCTGTTCCTGAGATTTAACCTATACTAAAAGCACATCAGCATTTCAGGTCTAGAAGAGAGATGTATTTTGCCAAACCCTTTCCTCACAGAAGACTAAATTCATAGTTAATTTAGTTCACACTATAAAGGAAAAATGCCCCATTTTCCTGGTGTGGATTGACCACTAAGTGAAAGTTTTGCTATTTTAGCACTGAAAACCATTGAGGTAAGTCCAGTGATTTTTAATCAGGGTATCATGCCCTAATACAAATACAGATGCAGATACACATAGAAAGATTACACTTTATAGATACATACAGGGAATATATATGTTATATATTCACAATATTATTGCATATTTCTTGCAAATGCAAATTCCTAAATATACAAATTATGTAAGAAGATGAGGAGGAGATTAAAAAGTAGGTTTGGAAAAAATAAACTTTTCCCAATAAGGAATTTGATCTAATATAAAGTTTCTGACCCTTACTGTACAGAAGCAATAGGAAATAGTGCTGGTCAAGAGGAGAAAAGTTTTCTACCAACATAAAGAGCGATAATAAACCTTCACTCTCCCATTTCTGCATATTCTATCTATTTTCAGGAAATAAACATTCTCAGTGCTTGTAGAGCACTGGCAGGTTGTCTCTCCAGACAGTCCTTTGCCATTTTGGTGCTTTCTGAGGTCAGACTCTAGGATCTTTATGTAGAAGTGCAGTGAGTAATAATATGAATGAATGCAATACTATTTTTTTCATGAAAATATACATTTTTCGGTCCTTATACCCAGTAAATAGATCCAGAACATGGAAGTTTGATGTAGACCTTTATCCTGCTTGAGAGCAGCCTATAGAGGGGCAACGGGAGCTCTGGGCAGCCCTGGGTGGATTCCTGCAGGCAAAGACTGCTCTGAGGGGTCCAGTTGGGCAGTAAGGACACACAGATCCCTTCCAAGGCACCCCTAATACCATAGGGGCTCTTCAAGGTTAGAAATCCCACAGCCATGAAAGCATTAATGACAGTAGATGCTGGTGGCAGCATCATGCCTTAGGCTACACTCCAAGCAAACAGAGCCTTTAAAAGTAGGAAGATTCCTTTCTTCCTCAGCAGTGAAAATCTTCTAATCCCCTTTATTTTGCTTATCACAAAGCATTAGCACCAAACACACACAAGTCAGCTCTGCCTCTTGGAGAAGAGCCTTGCTGTTTATAGCTGTGGGGAGTGATTTAGTGTTTCCTTACTGAGCACTGGTGTCATGCACAAAATACAGCAATGAGACATTCATGCCTTGATTTCCCTGAAAGGATTTTTTTTTCCCAGAATTCCACCAGGCAAACTGATTTGGTCATTGTTTTCCAGCAGGAGGACAAGTCCTTTATCATATACTTGTTCCATACAACTCCCATAATTTAGGACTTGGAAAGCAGCTGTGCAGACCTTATTGCCTATGTGTCCTCCCAAAAACCTCTGAAGAACAAGAACATTTCCCAACCATAAATAATGAAGTGCATTTACTCTGTTCTTCTCAGTCCTCCTTATATCCCATATAATTTCCCAAACCTTCTTATCTGCTTTTAGATACAAAACTCCTGGGGAAAGATCACAAAGTTTGCTCAAAGGTCACCTGCTTGCTTGTTGCCTTCTGAGCCAGAGCATGCAGATTGCAGCACTGGCTTTAGTAAAAAATTACTAATAAAAATAAAAGTCTTAAAACATTATACAGCAATAAATGACTGTGCTTTTTCCAGGTAACTGGCAGTTTCAGTTCATCTTCTAGCAGGCACAGGAAACCTACGGTCAATTTGCTCACAGCACTCCTCTGCCTGCCAGGGCTTAAGAGCAAGGTAAGAAAATGAATAGACACAAGGCCATGTCACGTAATCATCACTTTTCTGCAGAATAAAATCCAGACACTGGATTAATTCAACCCTCATGACCTTGCTGAGACTGGAAATGTGCCTGTCCCAAGAGAAGAAACTAGATACAAGACAAATAAACATAAGTCACAAGGACAGTGATCATTAAAATGAGATTTCATATGTATAAATGGCAACAGCCAGTCAATTAGACATGAGATGGTGAGGATCAGAAATACAGAAACACAGCCTGACAGAACTGCAGTTTTCAGGGTCCACTACTGCAGCATGACCCCAGGAAATATGTGCAGTCCAAAACCATGCAACATGTTCAAGCTGTGCCACCACTGTGGATTTCTGTGATGCCTCATGCCTTCTCCCCTTGGGCCAGCACAGATTTACTGCCTGCAGGGGTCAGAAGCCAGGGCCCTGTCTAGTCCCTGAGCTGTGTTTGAACTCCAGGGCTGCTGGGTCAAATTCTCTCTTCTATTTCCAAATATTATATATGCCCAAATAAGCCATTTACTCATGGGCTTCTCTCAGAAACTTCTAACTCCATCCTGAGTGAGCAAAGTACTGCACAAGCCCTGTACAAAGCTACCACAATGGCTAGCTATTAGATTTGGGAAATATTTGCATTATTGGAAAAATAATGAATGAAAACAGACATCATCATAAAACAAATTTTAAAATAATCTATTTTTAAAATACTAAATCTAATACAAATCCAGGAACAAAGAAGGAATCAAAATACATTTCATATTTACCTATAACCTAATAAAGTTGGCTACAACATTTATGATACAAAAATCCAACTCATTTGACCTTCTGCTGTAAATCCAGAGCAGGTTTTCTGCTTCTCTCTCTCAGATCTCCTGTGCCAAATAAGCTCTGTCAAACTCTCACCTCCTAGTAGCTGTTACAAAATTAATATTGAACATTGATGACCAAGGGTTTATAGGGAAAAAATGGTGCAAGGTAGGAAATGTGAGAAAATAATTTGGAGTTGTTTTTCAAGAAATAGGATAATGTGAAAATAGGCAAAGTGGTTTCCATGCTTGAAATCTTAGCCTGAAAAGTGACAGCAAATATATTGTAAGACTTAAAACTTTCTGTCTTCAGGGATTTAAAACATTCATAATAAGTTCTACCTGAGGTGCGACTTTTTACACACTTTCATTTTGATAATATCTTTCTAAAGAATTGTTAAGACTATTTTCAAGGCAGCTTTCTAACACTGCTGCATCAGACTAGAGTATTTTTCTGCTACAGACAAATTCTGTATTCTGCAAGACTTTCTAAGTAGGGATAAGCCCTGTTTGTTTGCCTATATTGGTTTGTCTTTTTGGAGCTTTTCCTGGGCTGATTGTTACTTGGTTGTTTTCCCTTGCTGGGGAAATAAAATAAACAAATACTCTAAGTCTGCCGTGTTTAAATGAGAAGGAAGTGATTAATCATAGACATAGAAGACATGCATAAAAAATAATAAATTTCACATATTCAGCAGGGGAAAAGTGAAATGGTGAAATCTTAGAAGATTTCTTGCAACCATTCTGGAACACAAGCCAGAGGCTTTGTAAACATGGTCAGCCCAGGATCCCAAATAGTTGCTTTGGTTAAATAGAGGTAACACATTCAGTTACTGAGGCTCATAAATGTGTTTAAAATTATCCATAATAATCAAAGACTTATAGAATTATGGAATATTTTCATTTTGAAGGAAGTGCAATAGATCATCTGGACCAGCCTCCTGGTCAAAGTAGATCCAAACCCAGTTAAGGTGGCTCAAAACTTTGTCCACTCATTTTCTTAAAAAATCTGAAAAGATTAAGACTACAGAGTGTCTGTGAGCAGCCTCTGCTTTGAACATGTCCAGTGGGAAAATACTTTTACTAATATCTGACCCAGCTTTGCTGTCTTGCACCTTGTGTCAATGGCCCCTTATTCTTGTGCTGTGATCAAGGTGCATGACTCTAAATCTGAAATGATTTCCTTTGAGTATTTTTACTGCCATCATTGTTTCACTTGACCATCTGTTTTACAGGAAAGATTGTGTGGGAATGCCCAATGCACTGTAAAAATCAGATAATGTTGGTGCCTGTATGTCTAATAATACATGCATATGTATTATTAATATTTGTATGATATTTGTGTGGGTATAATACATACGGATGTGTGGTATATACAAGCATACACATAAACATGTGTGGGACGGGTGTACATTTACAGGAGCACACGTGGATAAGGGCAGTGTAAAGCCTGTCTGTTTGTGTCCCTGTGAGCCTTTTGCCAGCACTGCTCAGTGAGGTAAGAGCAGGTTTGGCAGGACTGTGCACAGCCTGCCCATCACCTGCTTTTTAAGCAAACCCAGGGCATTACTGCCCCAGCGTGGTGGATCGTGCTCTTGCAAGTGCCTTAAAAATTGCAGGTCCAGAATTTACTGATTTTTTTCTCACTTTGGTCCTTAAAGCTTTACCACATTGATACAAATTCAAACAGACTTTTAATTTTCACTTCAGTTTCCCTGAAACTCAAATAATAGGGGTGCTATTAGACCACGCAGCTCCAAAAGAGACATTACATGCTTTTTAAGAAACCAAACACGAAAGAATATACTGCAAATGAATATAATAGCTTCAACACAGATTGTTTAGAACATTTGTTGGAAGTGGTGCCTTCCTCGTGATTTCCTGTGGTTTGGTCAACCAGCTTGCTCATGCCTGGAGAGTGGAGGCATTAGCTCCACTCACACTGTATTTTCTCACAGGCCCACCTAACCCAAAGCATGTGCACTGAGAGGCTCTGGGCATCATTGCTGCCCTTAGATGGCTGCAATTCTTGCACCTGTATAGCTGATAAGGCCTTATTCTATCTGATTTATAGGCTTTCAGACCAATGTATTTGTCCTGAGTGAGCCATATGAAGTCAAATGACAGTACTGTGGTCATTGCAGCAGTGACCTCAGGCCAGGACATCATATTCCCACGTCAGGTCCATATGCACTTTAGCTAGGAATAATCTTGAACCAAATTTGAAGGTGTATATGAGCTCAGTCAGCCTCCATGTCTGGCTTTTTCTTAACACCTTCATCCAACCAATCTCAATGAGGGGCAGGTTTTCAGCTGGCATTAAGGCCTGGTGCTCATGGCTTGCCAGGCAGGTTACAGGCACAATGCCAGAAGATGGAGCTCATGACTGCAGAGGGAGAGGGAGCCACCAGACCACCAGCAGCTCATGCATTTTACTCACAGTGATGCCCAGCCAGGACATCCATTGCATTCAACTGCTATTACAGCCTGAGGGTGCAGACAAAAGATGAACTGGGATATAGAGCTTGGATTTTATAGGGCTGCAACCAGCCGAAGGGGATTTATCAGTGTTACAGCTGTTTACAGCCATTTGTAGGGCTGAAGATAACTTCTCTCTGCAGAAACTGGGCTTTTAAGGTTTGTAATACTGAAATCTTTTTATAATGTAAACAAGAAATAAGAACAGAGGTTCTGACTTCCAGAATTTGATTTGGTCAGACAAGTGCATTTCTTTTGTGTCTCCTCCTGGTTTTGTAGAGAGATTTCTGAAAACCTGATACAGTACATTCAATTAGTCATACCTTAATAAATGTACCACACAAAGATAGGTAGTTTATATTATAATTGTTGCTGAATCAATTAATCTATTTCCTAATTATTAATTCAAACCTCTAGCCACACTATAGAGTTTATGTTTGCCAAAGCACTGCTGTGGGACAGTATTGCTTTCAAGCTCACTTGGAATTCTATTAAGAAAAGGAGTAGAAGGAATGTGGAAATACAGTTGGAAAATAAAATGTTGTTAAAATATTTGCTTTATTGGAAAGAGAATGGTACTATGTGCATTTACATACCCAGATAAGGCATTTACAGGGGTGAACTGAGCAGAAGGTAGTAGAGTTTAATGGGACTACTGCAGACAGTGAGTGCACAGCAAGAGGGAATGTAGTTCTCATAAACTGAAGAAAACATGATTGATACACTTCTGGGCTATAGCAGATCTTCTCTTTGATCCAGACAGCAGTTATATTTATTTTGTATAGCACTACAAATAAAAGCATTTTTGCAACTCAGCTAAGTTGATGAGAAGTTGCCAACATCTCCTTTTCCTGTTCTCCATAGAGGGATGCCCCCTACCAGTGGGCAGCTTTTTATCAAGGAAATAATTATATGTTTAACTCTCCTGACATGTCTCGTGGACCATAAACCTCAGGAGTTGCTAGAAGCTGTTTTTCAGTCACTGCTACTTCAGTTATATTGGAACTATTCTTAGGAGTTTTTTACAATTTTTGGGACTAGAAACCTTACAAAAGTCACAGAACTTTGTCATTAGTGATTCCAGGCTGGTCCCTGCTGGGCTCTGGAACCTACCCAGAGTCCTGCAGGGACTTCACTGTAACTCAATCCCCATTGTTACAGCTCCCTCTTGTTCCCCCTTACTTACCAAGCCACCTGAACCAAGAAACACCTGAGGTTTCATTTGAAGATTTACTTCTGCTGATTGTCTTCACCTTTGCTATTAGGCAGAATTCACTTTAGACAAGCAACTGCAGGTCTCCATCACACAGAACAGGGTGCATACAGATATTTTTCAGTCCCATTATAAAGTTAATTGAAATTGTTTAGGTGTACAAGAAGGAAAATTCACTCTAAGTCACTGGAATGGATTAATTTACAGCAATTGCTCTTCTACAATGTATCTTATGAATGCAAACACAATTTACCTGCCAGAAATTCCAGATTCTCTTTCCCATAATCTATTTTAAAAGATGGATATCTAATACCATCTGTCATCTTCTGATCTGCATCCTGGAGTCTGCAGGTGCACAGAGAGTTTTACCTTTTGCTGCATCAACTGATGGTATTCATCATGCATGGAGGAATCCCAGGATGACAAACTCTTGGCTAGGAGCTGTTGGCTATGCTAGACCACCATAAAATTTATAGACATTGAAAACGATGGCTTGAAATATATTTATCTTAGTTAAAGTTGAATTCCTGCCTAAACCAACTATGTAAACCAATAAAGTTAAAAATAAATGGGTAACTTTAACAATTTGCTTTTCAAAAGAAGTGTTAGATGAAAGGAAGGGCCAAGTGAGCATTAGCAATTTACTGGGAGACATGTATATGTCAACCATGCAGTTCCTATGACTGCTTCCAAATTCTTCAAGTTTTTTTTCCAGAAGAACTGGAATTATTTGTACCAGAGCTACTGCAGTACGCTGACTGCAGTTCTGCAGCTTGGGTACTCCTCTCTGTACAAAATCAACCAAACACATGCATTTGAAGTAATTTCAAGCAAGCCTGGCAACAGCAGCATCCGTTAAAAAGAATCTTCATTCTTTTCAATTATATGTAACTTTATTGGCCTATCAAGCTCCTAAGACAACCCCTAAGGATGATGGAATTCCACTATCCTATGAGATGATGTTGGAGCTGGGAGGTGAGGATACCTCACTGGGATCATCCATGTGGATCCTCTTCCCAAAATAATCTCCTTCATATTAAATTTTGGCTGGTGATTAGAAAATTCACCTGCATTAAATAAAAACATCTTGGTGTTTGCCTAATGCAACAACTGAATTTGAGATGTAATGAATAATAATTCAGTTAAGCTGTTAAATCTACAGGAACTACTGGATTTTACAGTCTAAAGACAAGTGTTATAATTTGTAATATTCACAAATTATTTAAAATCTGAGTCTTATTCAAAAAGGACTCTGTTTGAAGCTGTGAAAACATCTGCAGAGAAGAGAACTTGGCATATTTTTATGTGCAATTGCCAGCAATTCTTGTTAGCTTACTACTCCATGGAGACCTCATTGCCGACCCAATAAGAGATTTACACTTTCTCAAGATCTTGAACTGCAATAGCTTGGGCCAAGGCTGTGCCCCCATTTAAAGCAAGGATGTACCTCTGAAACAACATTCAGTTTTCAGAGACTAGGAGGCTTACTAGATGGCTTACTGTAATGTGTGCTGTGGATATTTAATCACAAAATTTGCAGACACATGGAACATTTACGAGTGAATACAGGCTAACTTGCAACATTTGAAGAATCACAGGCACTTTGGGAGTGATTTTGTCTTTATTTCCTTCCAAACTGATACTGAGAAATATTTCTTGGTATAGCAAGGGCTGTTTTTTAGCACTCTTGATGGTACTAGGTCAGTGGCCTTCTGTAGGGTAAGAGAGAAGCCTCTGCTGAGGGACTGCAGCCACTGATATTGCTGTACCAGGCAGTTCAATTCCCTCAAATAAAGTGTGATGTCCACTTCAGAGGGAAGTAACTCACAGAATTCTAAAATGATACTGACAGATTCAAGCACAAGGTCATTTCTAGAAGAAACATTTTCTTTTGAGAAACAGAATCACCATGTCAGGAGACACCGTATGTGCTCTAGCACAGCCACATAAAGTAGTCTTGAAGCTTTTACTGCCAACATGATTTGATAGAAACCTGATCTTTTGTTCACCAGAAAGATTTGCCCATACTGCATGTATTAAAAAAAAAATAAATCACCGTGTCACTGATATTTCTCAAAAGTGAGGATGTTGTGACCCAGCTGCAGAGCCCTGGCTTACCATCAGGAGATGGGGGCACTGAATAAATTGGGGTACAGACAGGACAGACTCAGTGAGAGTCTCAACCAGACCTTTTAGAACTGCAGTTCTAAAGAACAAACCCATAGCAGTGCCTTTTGCAGTGAAGACATTAACTCTTGAAATCCCATGGGTTTTCTCTATTGAAGTTGATTACATCATTGGAGTTCTGGTAAAGTTACACAAAGTCTTCTTTAAAAACAAGAAAATACTCCCTTTGAGAAAGAACTGAAGCTTTCTCTTCATTAATCCCTCAAACAACAATTTGACTATGTTGACATCAATTAGTATAATTTTCTCCTGGCATAAATAAAGAAGCTGAAGAACAGAGACTTGAGCTGGTTTAACAAGGGTCATGGGAAAATGCATTTATTTGTATTTGAGATGAGTAGGTTTTGCCTACAAACAAAAAGTTCTTGGACTGGTTTGTTACAGTGTATTATCATAAATTGTAAATGGTTCATCCCATTCCCCTGAACCCCCCTTTCCCACCTCCTGGTGGTATCACCCTGTCTTGTCAATCACCCTGATTTACCCTCTCCTATTGGCAAGATGCCAGGGTGCCACCCTTCCCCCTTGTAGTGTAAAATACCTTTGGCCTTGACCACTCCCCTCTAACTTCCCTATTGGACCTAAGACCCCCTGGTTCAGGTATCACCCGAGGTGACATAAAAGGTGAACTGACCATTCTCAGCCATTCTGCCTTCCATCCCACATGGAATAAACAACTTCCTAACCAAAGCAGAATCCACTCTTCATTTCACCAAGCCTCAGACCACGTGGAGCCTAGAGATTGAACCCCCACGAATTATCAAGGAGAGCAGGGCAGAAAAACCTCAGCTAGCCGGAGCAGAAAGCCCTGAACACCCACACTGGTTGTCACTTTATTTATGTCCTTTGCCCTGTGCAAACCTGCAAGAATATACTTCTTTATAAAGCACATTTTAATACCAAAATGGTATAAAAGTGTTCAGATATAAAAGGGCATAAAAATACTGATATTAAAATTGATGATGATTTATCTCCTGCATTTTACCTTGCATACAATATGAACTGATCTTCTTCAGTTACTTTGATTGGAGTTCCATAGATTAAAGGAGCAAAGTGTAAACATCAAGGAGAATCACAGAATATTCAAAAGCTTAAAATAAAACCAAATGCTACTAAAATACAATTTCTGGGACAGAGAAAGCACTGATAATTTGTACTTTTTAATCCCTACTGCACTTTCATATGGTGACAAAATGGTGACAAGAACAGAAAGAGGAACATGAAACTGGGCGTTTTGCAAAAATGAAAACAAGAGAACAAATGAAATATTTTGTGGTAACTCCTGGTAACTCATACAGCAGGGAAGAAGAGTGTATGGGATTCCCCGGCATTCTAAGAGCGTGGAGTTCAGGTGTACACCTCAGCCTTGGTTAACTTTTCTTTTGATACGAGCTTCTGAAGCACAAATAGTTTTCTAAGCACAAACTTTATGAATTCTATTTTCCACAAGCCAAATTAAAATTTAAGCAGGAACATAAGTGCTTAGATAGATTATTCACACCAGCAGTTTCTAACAAATTTTAAAAAGTGTTAAATATTTACATGAAAAATTAGCAATTTATACTATAAGTACAATTTCTTCTGTTCTGCAAATAAGTACAGTTTCAGATTATGTGGTTTGTAATGTATTAATTATAAAGTTCAGATACAAATTTCAAGCCTGAGGGAAATCTCTAAGAAGCAAAAGCAAGATTATGTTGTACTAAACTGCATTTTGGGACACAACAGTCATGAGAACATTTTCTTAGTAAATTACAGGATACAGCTGCTACAGCTGAAGTACTGCCAAGATCAAGCTATGTATTTTAAGCTTTGAAAACATATCATTGAAAATATATGCTCGCCCCAGTGTACTAAAACATGGGATATAAACGTCTCCCTAATAAAGGTCCTGGCTTGTCAACAAGAATTTAGCTGCCATGTGCTCTGTAACAGTTTTTTTTCCCCATTTGTGATAGATTTGGTTAATGTGTGGTTTTGTTTATGCCTATGCACAGTAACACTAATGAAGAAGGAAAAAATGAAATGTTGGTGCAGAGTAAAGAAGAACCCTGCTCATCCATCATCCCTGGGAAATGGGCTGGATTCTTCTGAATGTAAGTTCGATCCTGCCCCTCTCAGTGACCTTCCTCATCAGTTCAAGCCCTTCCAAGGAGATGATCATCTGTGATGGTTCATGGCCTTGCAGTGTTCATGAGCTGCAGTGCTGATTTCTGACAAGCTGGGACTTCCCACACTTCAATAGAAATGTTGCTAACAGCTACAGCAGCTTCTTCAGAGTAACAAGAGATAAACGGTGCCTTCTCACTCTATGACTCATCTGGGATGACTGTCTACCTTAAGAAGACACAAAATCATGCCTTTGACCATTTCTATCCACTGAATAAGAAGAAAGACTACACAAGCCCTGTTGCTTAAGTCTTCATGGCTGTCATCTAAAATCAGATGAATCTGTAGATGCCATTTCTAAACCAATAGCGTTCATTGGCTTGGCCTGTCAGAGCTCTAAAATGCGGTGCAATGCAGCAGATTTTTACCTGGAATGTCAGAATTTTCATTTGAAATCCTGTAGCTTTTTTTCAGCATCTGTCACTGTAAATCTTGGGGACCTTAGGCTTGCATTGCATGATTGGTCTCTAATAACTCTTCCAGTCCTCCATGATATATAAAGCTTTTTTCTCAATATTTAGACGTGATTCTGTTTCATCCAGAATAGTGTGAGAAAACCTTGTACATTCATCAATCTGGGGATTTTCTTACTTCATTGTCTTCTCTTCAGAAGTTCTTAAGTCCTTTCATAACTTTTAGTTAAATACATCTGGGTGAAGAGAAAGGAGGTTCTCTAAAAGATGACAAAACCTACTCACCATATTTCATAATTCAAGTTTAAGAAATACTCAGGGGAAAAAACATACATAAAGGCAATACTTCACATCAGGTCTGGTTTGGTTGTGGAAGCTGCTGCTACAGAAACAGAATTGCTGAGCTCAAGTCATTAGCAAGGTTTAAAAAAACAATTAAATAGATAGCAAGACTATCTTGTTATCCTAATAATTCACAAAAAAATCTGAAAATACTTCCCCATAAAATTATTGTTTTATTAGAAACCAAAAAGAGAACTATGTAAGGTGAGTATTATCCATTATGAAAATGTTTTGAAACATATAGCAACAGACACAGTCACAGGAGACAAAATACTTGGATTTGAGTCTAATTAAGTATGAAAAGACCTTTGTTCCTTCTTTGAAATGTTTTGTTGTTTTTTGGGATTTTCTTAATATTAGTGTTAGCAAATGAAAGTTTTTTACCATATCAGTCTTCCAAGCAGGAGAAGCCAAATGAAGAAGCCAGTGAAATACCAAAATGTACATACAATGGATCACAAAGGCATTTTTAGTCTGGAACATTTAATTTTTTTAATCAGGATAATATATTTGGTATTGTGCTCATTTTAAATACTACATTGCTTGTCACACTACATTTGGCAATAGACCTCTTCAAATATATTTAACAAATTTTTCCATGAGTAATAACTACATATAAAATATCTTTGATGATTAAAAAAATTCGTATGTATTTTCCTCATGAAATACAATATATACATTACGATCTTATAGTTTTAAGGTACATCAAATTTTGGGTTTAAACAAATTCACAGTGTACATTTTACCTCTGTAATAAAAATCTTCACTTTAAAAGTGCCTGGATCTCAAACTGTGTATATGTATTTCCTTTCACTGAGTTTATTGTCAGTGAGGTTTTACCATCAACAAGCACTACAGCAGATCCAAATTGTGCATTAAAATGACCAAAAATTAAGACTTCTGATTACTGAAAGTGAACATTGACCGTCCCTGTTACCTCAGATTCTGACCAACAGGTTTTCTGAAGAGTTTCTCTCGGATGGAAAATGTGCTTTGAGCAGCATGGCCTCTAGCACAGACATTCAGTGGAGCTGAATGAACTGCCCACTCTTTCAGAAAACCAGGCTCAAAATACTCAGGTGGAAATCCAATTCAGAGGCCAGTCCTGCTCAAGGGAGGTGGCCAGGAACCATTCAGGAGCCAAAATGCAGTGAAGTTACTGTCATACTGCCTTCCAGCCTGAGGTCACACCAACTGTCTGTGCTCGACTACTTTTGAATCCTCACTTTCCTTCTTCTCCCTCAGAGGAAGAAGCCTCTGAAGTTTCTAAACCCTGAGTTCATTATACCTGAGGCCCGCAGGACACACATTGTTCCCCATACTCCATTTGGGGCTAAACTTTTGTGCCAAGCACTTCTTCCAAAGCATGATAAAAACTCAGGGACAGGCTGACCTCAGTTCACTACCTCCACCTGTCTCCAAGTGATTTCAAAACCCATTCTAATATTTCTTTTTTCCCTGAAAATACACAGTGATTCCAACAAAATTTTTAAAAAGAACTATCAATAAATCCAGCTGGAAACTAATCTAGACCCATTAAAAATAATCTCCAGCCTAAAAGGGAGAGGCAGAAACATTCTAATACATTCCACAGTAAATAAGTTTCACAAAGCTAATTTTAAAGCAATTAATGACAAGTCTTTTTAAGTCTTGTTTCATACAAGTCTTTTACAGACTAACAAGGTGTGTTATACACCTTGAAGACATGTTATAATTTTTCACAGCCCTTTCACTAATCTCAAAAAAATCTTAAAGAGAAGCAGAGATGCCCAATGTAATGTATGTTTATAACACTTCCAGAATTAGTGACTGTCCAAAGAGAGAAACACAAATTGCTGTATTAACCAAGGGGAAAAATTACATGGAATTTATGCTGTTTCCACCTGGAAAGACAGAAACCAGCTGACTGTCCTCCATGGACATTGTTACACAACAAACAGCCAGACAGCGCATGGAATATCTGATCTGCAGATATTAACCAAAAGAGACTTTTTACTATTGCAGTGGGCAGGGTGAAAGTTGTTGCAGTGTGTTGGAACTTTCCTTACCACACAGAGTGAAGGTTCTTCATTAAAAGAGTCTTAAAGAATACAGCACAAGAGCTGAGCCTTCGCTTGGGAAAAAAAAGGACAAAGGATGCAAATCCATAGAAAATGAGATTTCATGATTTTTTGCAACAAGATTGTTTTGGTTGGTAACTATATGTCAGAAGAAAATTTAATCATTTAAACAGGTTTAACATAGAGAAACATGGTCCTCCATGCATGACATTCCCAGAATTCAAAGAAAGGTTTGCACCTAACATTTTAGTATCTTCCACCTCAATTAAAAATGCTACGTTCAAACCCCTAACCTGCAGTTTGGGAGGTTCAGTTCAGAACATAAAAACTGGAGAACTTGGGAATTCTGAAACAGATTGGAACATCAACAGTTAATTGTTTTGGATTAAAAGTTTTCTTCCAGCCTCCCAGCCTCAGAAATAGGTTTCCAACAAACTTGGTGAAAAATACTTCTTTCTTAATGCATTTCCTCCCACTGGAACCTAGGGATCTTGCAGGATAGTCTAATGCTGACAGGGATCAGTAGGGAAAAGTACAACACAGTGCTCTGAGTGTCCTGATATCCATCTCTACATGGAAACGTTCATAAGTTTATTTTAATATCCTACACATTTTTAAGAAAGGCAATTCGCTTGTTTAATTTTTTTTTGCTAGTTGGGAATACTGGAAAAATTAAATAGCTTTTCATACATATAAAAGCCTAGATTCTTCTCTTTTGATTCACTAAAATATATGTAAGAATGCTTACAAAAGGAAATTGCAAAAAATAAACAACATATGAAAAGTTTACATCTATGCTTTTAATTTTTCTTGACTGGGCTTATCAAGATTCCACTGGAATTCTAAAAGAGGTAAATTGAGTATTTAAATTATCTCCGATCAACTATTCTTCAGCAGGTAAAGAATAAGTGGTATGGCCTCCCTACTGTAGACTTAGAGGATTTGCCACTGTGTTTTTTCAATAAAGAACTGGAATGGTTTCATTTCTGGATCTTTTTAGAAATGTGAGCTAGATTTGAGAAAAACAGAAATATGGCTTTAAGTGAATTCTCAACATTCTGTTGCATATCTTATTTTGGTTATCTCTTGCCTTCTTCTTCCTTAGAGTCAAGTGACAGTTTTTCCCCAAGTTTCCTTATAAGTTCTGCCAAATCTTCAGAATTCTGGGATTTTTCCTCAAGGAGTTCATATCGGAGACTTGAGATGTCCTGTTTAATTTCCTTCAATTCACCTGTAACAGATTTTAAAAGATCACAATAATAAGAAACAAAAGACAGCACATCCAAATATCTCACAATTATCATGGGGGTTTTTTTCTGTATTTCTTTGTTGAAACAGATGAAGTAGATATTCTGCTGCCCACTGGTGAATCATAGGATGGTCTGAGTTGGAAGGGACTCACAATGATCACTGAGTCCAGCTTTTAACTGAATGGCTCACACAGGCATTAAACCCAAAATCTTGATGTTATTAGCACCATGCTCTGACCAGCTGAGCTAACCTCAGTGGAATCGTGTCCTGGGGACAGGAATATGAAAATGCAGTTCAGGAACCAAACAAATCTGAAGGCAAAAGTGTGAGGGACCACGAGTGCACAAAACTCACATGATCTATTTAATGGAAGATGCCACAAGAGAGATCACAGAATCATAGCCACAGAATCATTTAGGTTGGAAAAGACCTCTAAGATCACTGAATCCAATCATTGATCCAGTGCTGCCCAGCCCACCAGATCCTTAAGAAACTGGATGATCTTAAGGGCCTTTCCAACCCAAACTATTCTATGATTCTAGTATTACTAGACGTAGCAACACATTTTAAAGCTTGTCAGATCAGTGATAGTTTCTGATGGGAGAGAAGAGACAGAAATCCCATCTCCTCTTCAACAGCATGCTAATTTTACCTCTTGCACTTGTAAAGATGTCAAGTGGATTAAGTACTTTGGAAAAATGTAATCAGTTTAGTTGGTTTTGATTATCTGATGAAACATGCAATTCATCAACATACTCACCTTCATTGACTTCATCACTTTCCTTATCTATCTGAGCTTTCAACACGTATCTTTTAATAAGACGCTTCATTATCTTCTGCAGAGAAGAAAGAAAGAAAGGAAAAAAAGAGTTTTTTTCAGATGGACTAGTATTATTATGACATTTCAAAGTAAGNGATGGACTAGTATTGTTATGACATTTCAAAGTAAGAGCTCTTGTCCTGGTTCCAGCTGGGACAGAGTTAATTTTCCTCTTAGTGGCTGGTACAGCGTGAGTTTTGGGTTTAGTATGAGAACAGTGTTGATAACACACTGGTGTTTTAGTTGTTTCTGAGCAGCGATTATCCAAAGATGAGGACTTTTCAGTGCCTCATGCTCTACCACTCAGCACAGCAAGCTGGGAGAGAGAGTGGTTGGGACAGCTGAACCAAGCTGGCCAGAGGAATATTTCATACCACAGAGCAT
>VWYP01027317.1:0-17893 GCA_013400435.1 Pycnonotus jocosus | reverse complement strand
GATCCACATCATGCAGTTTCTGACAGAGGTGTGGGAAGAGGCATTTTCTCTACATTTAAGTGGCGTGGGTCTGGAAGCCAGAACAACCTAAGGAATTCAGTGTTTCTGCTCAACTCTTTTATGCATTCCAGAAACAGCAGCAGGCACATGCTATCTTTTTTAATAGCAGTGAATAGAATTGCAAATTAATAGGCAGCACTGAAACAGCATTTTAAATGGGCTCAAACATCAGAGGTTTACAAGCAGTGCTGCAACTACTACACAACTCCTCATCTCGGTATTTAGCTACTAAAGATTTCCCTGAGGAATGTGCAGGCAGGATAGGAGAGAGATTTAGAACACCAAGACATTCAGATAGCTGAGATTATTCTGGAGAGCATCATAGTATCTTTCTTCCCCCTCTCCCTATTTCTGTCAAGGATATATAAGCTTTGCTAACACTTGGTTTATTCTGACTTTTAGACTACTGTTTCCTTCAGGTTAATGTTGTTTAGTGCTTACAAATCTTTTCAAGTAGGTTTCTTGATAAATTTAATTATGTTTAACAGTAATATAGAAATTTGAGAGTGAAGCCTGGTTTATATTTGGAGTAACAAAAGGCAAGACATGAGCAAATCCATTTGAAGGAGATATTTTAAATTGGAATCCTCAAAACACAAGGAAGAAACAAAGAAATGCAAAATAAAAATTAAAGCCTTTTGATTCCAAAACAAGCAAATAATCCAAACAACTAAAGTAGAGGCACCCCCATTAAATACCTGTGCAACAAAGATCTTCAATTATGAAGCTCACATGGGACTGGCAGAGTAATTTGTAAAGAAACTTAAACCTGGCAGTTACTCCTCTGGTTGTTCCTGATGGAGTTTTTTAGGGTTTTGGGTGTTTTTTTTTCCCCGAAACATTATGAGCTACAAACATTCTTCCTTGGCTTATTCATAGGGAGGAAAAAAAAAAAAGCCACAAATACTATGAATATACAAGCAAACTTGTTTTGCATTTACTTGGGTTGTGTTTGGGTTTTTTAATTTATTTGTGTATTTACAAATACCTGTACATTTTATTTTTTTTTACAAGTAAAGATATAGTCAACTTTTTAAAGTAATGTTTCCATTAAATCAGTTTTCTCCTTTGTGATTTCAAACTGTTTTCAAAAACAGGTGCTATGCATAATCTAAGATGACCATTTCAGAATATTAATATAAGGCTCAGACAGACAAGACCAGTATGTCTATAAGAAGTATGTTCTGATTATGATTATGGTAATTTAAAATTGTTCCAGCAGAGGAAATGTCTCCCTGTAGGGTTTGTGGTTTTGTTTTTCCCTCTCAGCAGAAATGACAATTTTTCTTTGTCAGATGCATAATTTACATTGACTTCAATGAAACTGTCTTTCAGTGTCACCCCACCCCAGCCAAAGCAGTCATGTAAGAGATAGCAAAAGAACAAGTGCAAGTAAAAGCTTATTTTCATCCCATCTACGATTTCAGATCTTTAGATCTGTGCCTTTATATGGCTTAATTATGCACATTCTGAAGAAATATGAACTTTTTTACCCTTTTAATTGAACATCTATTGCTGTAATTTGAAAATCTCCAGTTCTTTGATTTAAAGAGATAATAACCAGCTCTTCCTATTCATGTACTCTCAGACAAATGAGTACCGGTCCAACCTACTACTCACCAACTTCTCATGAAGAAAGATAATAAAAATGTCCACATGAAATAAACCTTCTAAATATATTGCCAGTGCCTTTCTGAGAGGTTAATAGGTTCTAAATTGCTTTTTTTTTTTTTTTTTTTTACACTGCACAATTGATCTGTAATTGGTCTTTGGTCATTTTGCTCTATCTGCATGCCTCTGTTTGGCAGTTACATTGCAGAGTATTTACTTTTTCAAAGAATAAAACCAAAAGTTGTAGCAACAAAATCAAAATCCCTCTTTCAGGCAGGTGCAAGCATCACAAACCAGTTCCTGTGTGCAAAATACTCAGAAGGTATACTATCTCAAAATCTTCCAAGCAAAGTGATTTAAACAACTTATTTGTCCCATTTTACAGTTACAGGTGCAATTTACCACCATCCAAGGTGCCTTTCTCCTCAAGCATTTTCCTCTACAGATGTAATTTAAACCACAAAAGCCTAGGGTTTGAAATGTTTCTACCCCTGATGTCTAGAATTCTTACCTCTTCCCTTCTCCCACTCTTTTTGCTCATTCCACTTACTCTTTGTACTTGTTAGAAGCAAAGACAAAAGTAGTTGAGCTGTCTTGAGTTCCTCCACTGTTTTTCTCTATATATACTTGCCTGCATGTCATTTGTTCCCCTGACAACCACGAGAGAGAACACACAGGGAATGCCAGACTCCCCTGTGTCTGGGGAGGTTAGAAGTACTAGCATGGGGACACAGCTAAAGTGCAAGGAGATGAAGAATTGTTGAAGGACACTTTTATGTACGTCATAGCTCCCAGTTCTGGATACAAAGTTCTCAACTAGGGATGAAAGAAGGAAGAGGTTACAAGAAGGAGGACAGACACTATGATGAATAACAGCATCCATTTTTCCTAGAGGTTTCCTTTCAAATTGTGTCTCACTCAGCTGGGAAAAAATCATAATTAATATAAAGATCTAGCTCCCTGAAAATCTTTTCTACTACTTAGCTTTCAGACACCTCTATTTATGAAATGAAACATTGTCTTTAGTTGCACTAAGAATTATGCTAAGTATTTTAAGCCATCTCTACTTTTTAATTATTCTAAAAATTGAAAAGGAAAGTTGCATATTTCAGATAACCCTATCACTCCAAGAGCTTTTTTCTTTTGTTATTCCATGTGCCTTCCAAACCAAAGCTACTAGCAGAGTATGACACCAGTCTAACAGACATCCTTACACAAGAAGTATTCCTTAGAAAAACCTGCAAAAGCAGGCACACCCACATATCCACAAGGGATTGCTGCAAGGTTGTCTGCTTGTGCTACCCGTGTTTTGCATGATGTGAGGAAGGTGGGTGTATAATAATGCTGTACACAATTTTGAGAGCATATACTGCCAAGGCATTAGCAACAAGTATTAGCAGATGCTGATCTGTATGTTAGGTTGGACATGCAGATTGGTCAGGCAGAGTGATGATTAGAGGCATCACCTACAAGGATGCTTTGCAACCGCTGGCCAAATAAAATCACAGGTGGCTTCCAATATGGGACTACATATTGCACCACAGCATGTTCCTCACTTTAGAAAAACATACTTACATTAGGAGGACACACAAAGAACATAATGAATACACCAGGAGCACTTACAGATAATTTCCAGTGGCTTCTGCCAGTTCCAAGAAAACAGAGTTAAAGTTATGTGCTCGTATACCTAAGTCTTCATTTCCTCATAAAGCATTTGCTGAACTCATTATCCTAGGAAATCACATTGTGTTAACCCATAACCTTAAACATCTTCATTTGTGCAAATTTTAGTTAAATTTACAGTTATTATGTGTAAGCATAAAAAGATCATACTTTTTCATCAAGAATCAAATGTCTTTGCAGGGCAATTTTTTGTTCTGTAGGGAACATATTTTCAAGACACAGAGGGCACACCTTCATTGGAAAGGTGAATACTTTATACTTATTCAAGTGATGAGTTAAGCAACATAAACTTGTTTCTTCTTTATGAAGATTAAGTATCAGCATTGTTTATCTTTGACTTTTACAGTTACTGTAAATTTTAACATGCAGAAATACAAATTCTGTTTTCAACAAATCAGTTGAAATTCTTTGAACTAACAATGGAAAGCAGTGATTTTTTTTTTCAAGCACTGTGGGGTCTCATACATAACAGAAATCCCACAGATCAGTGTTTTAAATCTCTCTCTATGTATGTTTACTATCAAAGAAGACATATGAAAGATGGCCAAACAGAAGAAAATACTCAAAACAGAGAATATGTAGAAATGTTGCTGTATGCTTTTTTCTTTACTATATTTGTGTAATAATCATACATCTATGTAGGAGTCACATTATAGCTAAGCATGAACAAAACTGTTTTGTGATTTTTACTGTATATTATTGTCCCAAAAAGATCAAATAAATACAGTAATTACTAGTTATAGACCTCTTTTAAGAGTAATGTGTCACTTTGTATGCAGCTTTGTTCTTGTTTAATTGTATCTAAAATATATTTTCTTATCAAAGGCAATTTTCTCCTCTCTCATGAAATATAAATTCTTTTAAGATTTTTTACATTTTTTATTTAGAAACAGTTAGCATTGCTAATGAGAATACTTATCCAGTTCCTGAAAACTTGACTACTTGAGAAAAGAGCTGAAGCTGATGAGTAAACAGGTCATCTTGTCCTTTTCCTTTTTGGAGAAGAACACTCATCATGCAGCCATAGAGTGTGAATACTGTTTTCCATAGTGAGACAACTATTTTGCCAACAAATACTTCTTTAGGTTCACTAAGAATTATATGCCCTCTGAGACTTTAGTTCCTTTGGTTTCTCTGTGCTAGAGACAGTTCAAGCAACAGTTCCTAAAACAAGATTCTCTCACTTTGCACTATACCTTTTTGTTTAAAATTACTTCCTACCACTCATATGCTACTCTCTGGATTTCCATCCACTTATATTTGGGCCTGCCTCAAGTATATAGATGGTTGTTTTTGATAAACTTTAGGGAAAAAAAAGTATTAATTTAACATATAGCCCAGCTTGAGAATGCACAAATGTAGACCTCTGTGGGCATTTTTGCAAGATTTAGGAATAACTAGAGAAGAAAGAGGGACAAGGCTTCAATTGTTGATCTTGACTGTAGTACCTAAAGGGGGCTTATGAGACAGCTCAAGAGGGAGCTTTTCACCAGGCATAAAGTGATAGGACAAGGGTGAATGTCTTCAAGTTGAAGAAGAGTAGGTTTAGATTAGATATGAGGAAGCACCTATTTACTGTGACAGTGGTGAGGCACAGGAACAAGTTTTCCAGAGAGTTTGTGGACTCACCATCCCCAGAGGTTGGGCAGGAATCTGCTAGGACCACAGAATATTCTGAGTTGGAAGGGACTCACAATGATCATTGAGTCCAGCTTTTAAGAGAATGGCCCCTACAGGGACTGAACCTGCAACCTTGGCTTTGTAAGCACTGCACTCTAATCAACTGGTTTTCAAGGCTGGGCTGGATGGGATTACCTGGTCTAGCAGAAGGTTACCTGCCCACAGCAAGGAGATTGAAACTAGGTGATATTTAAGGTCTCTTCCAACAAAAACCATTCTATGATTCTACAAATTGCTTTCTCTGTCAGTCACATATCTAGTCATACAAATAATGCGTTTTCCATACTGGAGTGCTATAGATAGAAAGATGATGGAAATTACATACTTCAACTGGTTGGTACCACATGGGAAAACAAATCTGACTTTCCTTTGCCTGATGCGGAGATTAGAATTACAATCAAGGAAAGCTCCTCCAGCTTCCTCCTTTGAGAGATCCTCCTGTACCTCCGTGCCTTTGTTCCTGAATGCCTCGGCTGACCCTGGCACTGTGGCAAATCAGAAGGTCCCGTCTGTAGCTGCTCTACTTCTGGGGTACCTGTGGGTTCTTTTCGCCCAAAGACAACATCAGAGACGGCTGTGGTGAGGTGCAGAAAGAGTGGCTCCACTGAGAGTTTTACATAGCAGCTTTTTTTGTCCATAGTTGGAAAACAACAAGGCAAGGGGCCTTGCTCAGTGAAAAACCCCTCAGGAGAGCCCGCAGTNGTCTCTCAGAACTTACTAGAAGAAAGGGAAAGGCCTTGGGGTGACTGGCAGGGCCCCAGGGGATGGCAACTTATAACTGACAGATACAAACTTTGGGAAAAACCAAAAGTAAGTTTTAGAAAGGGGTACATAAACCATTATACAAAACTTAAAAATAACTAATAAACATGGAAAAGCTAAAAATGCACCACCACACTCCTGTACCTGGCATAATTCTTGTATTTCCCATTTCCTCTAAATAGCCTTGGTGACCATCTAATTCTTTAAAACTGCTATGAAAATGAAAGCAGTAATATATTGACACAGTATCATGGTATTACATTTCAATTATTTCTCTAAATGTCTTGATTATTTCTTTCCTTCTTCCTGGCTCACCCTTCTCCACAACAGGAAAGAATTCAAGTAAGAGTAGATGACTGATTTTAGTACAAAGCTTCATTTTTTTTTTTCATGAAACAGAACTGGTACAAACATGAAAATATTTGTGTGCAAAGCTGTAATGGCTCTTAACATATCCAAATAGGATTGGTCAAAACCAGCCTATTGAAACTCCAAAGGAAAAAAAAAAACACTTTAGAGCAAAACTTTTCAGAACATATTTACAATTTCTTTGGATGTTTGAATTTGTTTCAAACCCATACCTTATCAGGTAAAAGTTTTCAATTTGCTTTTGCAAAAAATAAGAATTCAATCTTCTTTCTTTTATACAGGATACAATATCTGGGATTGGCTAGCCAATGACTCCTTAGCCACTTATCACAAATCATCCCATTTGCTGAAGATATGATGGTATCAACTTCAAATTGTGCAAGAATAACTTTTCTTCCGTAAACAAAGTAAAAGAAATTTACTACTCCAAGGACAATTTTCCAAGTGAATGTGTGGAAATCTGACAATTGTCTTTCAGATAAACTGAAATTTTTATTTCACACACTGTAATGCCACCTCTAACAGCTGAAGTAGGAAATATATTTTCACTCAGAAGTTCCCATTTTCATGCAGTGTACTTCCATTCACACATATGCACATACTTCGCTGAAGGATGCCTGCCAGGCAGGCCTCCTACACAGGAAAGTCCTCCCAAGGTTATCAATGACTGTAAGCATTGTAAAAGAGTTGAATCCAAAGATTCATTTCCTATAGTATTCAACAGCTCTGATCTCTACAATATTACTGTTCACTCAGAACTTACAAACCATAATTATGCACTGGCAGGGATTCTGCTGTTAGGCTGTGAAATATGGGCCAGCAAGCTTAGTGGTTTAGGTGCTACTCCTTGAAGATTTTCAGCAAAACCATGGAGGAAATACAAACAATATTTGGGATATTATTCATGTATTCATGTAGATCTACATATAAGACTACTAAGGCTTGTATCTTCTGAAGTATCTCTTTGCTTGAAGCAAGCTATTTAAAAGTCTAAAAATTTACTCATACGTATTAATTTCTGTAAACACACCAAGCAAGTTGAGCCAAAGATAAAATGACCATTCAGCCATTATGCATGCATCCTGTTCTTGATTTATACTGATAGCTTCTGTATATTTCCCTTGGCTGTTCCCTAACTGAGGTAAAAATATCTTGCTTGCTTGTCACACAAATTCTTCCTTTGCGGAGAAAAGCTCCCTGACAGTTTTCAGTGATGCCAAGGACACCCTATATTTAGGCTAAGAGGGAAAGGAGGATTGTTAGTCATCTCCTGGTTTGTGTTCCTTTTTATTTTTGTACTGTTATTTTTCCACAACAACACACCTGTCTGTCATGCTTCAGCTCAGGCAAATTCAAGCTCAATGGCCTGGGATTATTTTTACCACCACCACAGAGGTAATTATAAAACAAACTCACTCTGGTATGCACCAGACTCATAATAGCAGATATTTCACAGCTCACACAAACAAAATTGTAGGTTAACTACTGTTACATACTAAAAATCACAAATTCTTAGAGCACAAGGAGTTTGGTGAACATTTCTCATTTTATAGGTCAAAATGTTCTCTGCACTGAGAAGTACTGCACTGAGAACTACTGACGTGTGAAGAAAGCAAAGCTTGGCCACCACACAGCAGCAGGTCAAAAGCTGCATTTACCCACTACTCAATAACCAGATGAAAGCTCAGACCTCATCCAGCAGATACAAGTTTTTCTTATTACATGCGTTCCTTTATTACATGTTCTCCTTTTTTATCTATCTCTTAGATCTCTTAGATCATACATTTTTATTTCATGGAGACAAGAAAGATCCTGTCAGTTGAATTAAAAGTCTAGTATTTCAGGACAGCAGACTAGAACAAACCTTATGCACCTTTAACTGAAAAGACACTTTTGACCCTAGAAGAATTTTCATATTGCAACGAATTTTTGTTAAATCCAAATAACATCATGTTATCTGTAAAATTAATTAATGTCCCCACTCCACTAGCATGGCAATTTAAATAAAACAAATAATTTTATTTCTTATTTTAACTTTGCTCACATTTGACAGAAAGTTTCCACAAGCCACAGTTTTCATCCTAGCATAAGAACTGAATTATGGTCTTATCCAGGGAGGAATACCAGGAGAGCAAAGACTAGGAGATAAATAATCTTCATAATTAAGCTGTAATTCTCAGCAGACTTTTAAACTTTGTTTTGCACTAACTAATAACACTATTTAAGGTATACAGTCAGTAGCAGTCAAACTAAAGAAATATCCTGTATCAGTATAAGCTTGAACTTCTACTGATATTTAAACTGCATCTCACAGCAGTGAATGTCTGCCAAGTACAAAAGGTATAATTTTCAAATGCTACCTGACTCACACATATTTTACACACCAGATAAAATGTTCTTTCTATCCATAAGCAGTTGAAGGGATTTTGCTCTCTAGTTAAGAGATCCTATATATGTGATTTTGTCACCGTTAGTGTCACTTGAGAATCATTACCAAAGACATTGCATACATGCATGCTACTTTCCATTTTAAATGTACTAAATCCACCATATTAAATCCACCTTCTCCTGCCAGAGGATGCCTTATTTGTTGCAATATCCTACATTCAAGGCACCAATGAGACCACTTAACTCAGTTTTGACATCTGTATTACAAAACAGGTGTACAAATTGAACGATTAACAAATTGCACAATTAATTAA
This sequence comes from Pycnonotus jocosus, assembly GCA_013400435.1. Taxonomy (NCBI): domain Eukaryota; kingdom Metazoa; phylum Chordata; class Aves; order Passeriformes; family Pycnonotidae; genus Pycnonotus; species Pycnonotus jocosus. The sequence continues at coordinate 9,026 of VWYP01027317.1, read as the reverse complement.
TGCAGTATTTTGCCTCATATTTTGCCTCAGAAACCTAGTAAGTGAAATAAAAACAGATCGGTTAAATTCAGTTATAAGTATCTACTCAAGTTTCAATGGTAGAATGCCCTCTGAATTCACAAAAAAAATTGTAACAATATCTGATACCTATAAACAGAAACCTGACCACTGTGGAATGGAAATTATTGGAAAATATGCATTATAATTTTATAACTCTAATTGAATTTCATAATTTGTTTATCTATGTCAGAGTTGAACGACTTTTAAAAATAAGTTTGAGTTTATAATTTTTCACTTGTATAACTTCAAAATAGTTCAAAATTTTGTTAATTTTTTATACATAACTGAGAGTTCAAAATAAAAGGTTATTGTACAATAGAACAATCACATTTGTTTCAAAATTTTGAAATATGCTTAGAATTTGATTGAAAATTTATAAGCACTGAATTTTACTTGTTTCTGTTTTGATGAATATACATCATCTCACAAGAAAAAAATAAAAAACCCAAAAGCACTGTTCAAAAATTCTCAAGTAATTACAATCATGACCACCCAAATTGAAAACACATGGTGCTTTCTGGTGAAGAGCATCTGAAAAGAACATTCAGAAGCAAAGGTTATGTTTTCTTTCTTGCAAGCCAGGCAGAAACAGAACTAAAACCATCAGCTCTGAAATTAGTTCCTTGGCTGAGCCATGCCACTGAACTCTATGGTGCTTATAATATGGAAGAGAATTTGCCATATACAGAAACATCTGAGCATACTCAAGCATGCTTTACACCACTGTTACCTCATGGCTGCACTCCAGAGCTAAAAGGCTCTGTCTATCTGAGCATAACTGTAAATCTGTTTGACAGGCTTCTGAAGGATTTTACCTAAATGTGTTCAAAATCTATTAAAGTAGTCTGGCTTTCTCTCTCACAATTGCTACAAATTCATGAAGAAAGAAGAGGAAGTCTTGATGAGAAGGAATTGTCTTGGATGACCTATATTTTTAACAGCAAGAGGTAACTGTCTGCCTGGAGCTGTGACTCCAGAAGATGAAAACATTGTTCCAGGATTAAGAGTCAGTCATTCCAGCTTCAGTCTAGCTAACTAAGTTGGAATAGCCATGAAGTTTTCAGAAAGACTACTAAATGCAGGTTCTAGATGTCCACCAATCATTCCAGGCATTTTATCTGAAATTCCATTTCATGCAAAATCATTTCAGCATTATCTTATATTTTATTTGGATTTTGTGCATCGCTATGAAATGTACCAGAGATCTGCCCACATATTTTACACATAAGTCTGTAAAGCTTCACGCAGAAGTCAATGTTAGCAGAAATATCCTCTTCAATTTCTCATACACGTAGATACAACAAACCAGATCTCAGTATTGTTCACCTCAACTGTTCCAAAATTACATTCATGTCTCCAGGAGTGTTGATGTAAAACTACCTTTATATTCTTTCTTTTTTCCTCACCTTTTTCACTGAAATTCACATATTTTATATTTTCTCCATAATCAGAACAACTCAAAATAATTTTTTTCCAAGTGAAAGGTGAGAATCTCACATTCACACATTTCCACTTGGGGAAGCTTAAAAACTCCAAAAAGCAACCAAAACTTCAATATTCCAAGAAAGACTGATCACCATGTTTGCGGCATCATGACTGCATACTGTTAAACAGATAGGGCTCTCTTAAGAGCAGAGAGATGATTTTTTTTCTTTTATAAAGCAGAATAAAAATTTCAAAGCTTTGAATATATATATGTCTATCCTGCCCTTGAGCTCATTAAGGGAACATATTAATATAAATTTTAAGACTAATTCAGATGATAATTCAGAGATGTTTTCCAAGATATTCTAATACTATAAATAACAATAATTTTCTTCGTGTTTGGTGCATTATGTTGCATTATCACCAGCAGATGATGTAATTCTTTCTTGTTCTCCAAATGCTTTGCTCTGAGGTCATAATAATTTCTTTAAACTATTACTTCATTCTGGTTTCCTTCCTTGGAAGACTGCATGGAGACTACCAATAATCCATCTATCCCATGTGAAAAATGCAACACAAAACAAGCATTAACATTGTGCTACCCATCTTTCAAGAGTCAGGGATGTAACATAGCTAAGATCCTAGCAATCTTAATTATATTTCCCAATCTTTACATATTCATATGTATAAAATATCACACTACAATCTTTAGCTCTATGTATGATCATACATGGTTCCACATGTGAAACACCTTGAGTCCACAGAGAGCACTTCTATACACAGGACATGCTATCCAAACAGAGTATATTAACTGTAGCTTAACTTTTGGAACTTCAAAGCACTTCTAAAATGCTAAAATGACAAAGGTATTCTATATGTATAATGTAAATATGTATAATGCATAATGCAAATATGTATAATGTATAATATGTATATGTATTTGTAAATTCCATTTCTGCATCTTTTTGCCTGAAGAAAATACAACTGCCCACCAGTTCTACTGTAAAAGTTCTTATTTTGAACTCACTGCCTAGCCCAGGCTAGATCTCTACTGCCACACCACACTTGGTATTTTGCCAGTACTTCGCTCTGACCTGTGCAGACAAAAACATATTAATATAACTTTCATACCATCCCTGTGGATTAGGCACAAGTTTCTGTGGTTATGACTAAAGCTATAGGGCTTTATAATGTAATAAAAGAGAAATAACATAACGGCATGTAAGGGAGAAGGCATAGACTTCATAAAGATTCTTTTTAAAACTTTGGGTTTTTTTAATGATTAAGTTTCAAATTTCCCTCTGTCATACTATCAAGAATTTGTGAAGGCCAAACTCTTTTCAGTGGTACCCAGGGACAGGACAATGGGCAACACAAGTGGAAACACAAGAAGTTTTTTCTGAACATCAGGAAAACTTCTATAGTAGAAGGGCAACAGAGCACTGGAACAGGCTGCCCAGAGACATTCTAGAATCTTTGTCTCTCCCAGTATTCAAATCTTACCTGGATGTGTTTCTATGCAACCTGCTAAAGGGTGAATCTGCTTTAGCAAATGCTTTGGACTAGATGTTCTTCAGATCCCTTCAAATCCCTATCATTCTGTGATTCTGTTATTAAAAACTCTTAATGGCTTAGGTTGATAATTGCTTTACTGTCTCTCCATTTTCTCATTTTAGAGGCTTCATTCATCTCTACCATTATTGTCACATACCATTTCCACACACTAACCTTGCAGGCACAGCAAGAAAAAACCCTAAGGTAATCAATTGCAACGGGAGATCAAACTCTGCTTCTATTCGAAGCTGTGTAGGAGTAGAATATAGCTCACTTTAGGCCTTAAGCTTTAATTCCTGTAAATGTCCTCGGTTTCCTTTAAAAACCTCATGCAGAAAGAACTGTAAATTATCAACACATTACTGAATGGTTCTCTGCACCTTTGGTGGGGTTGCTTGTTCCCATGTTTGTGGAAGCCATGTGTAAGTTGCTCCGTGCGTTCAAGTTTAGAGGCTGTTTCCTTTGCTGGTTGCTTAGGAGTGTGAGGCAGTGTGCTGGTTTTGCACTGATTGACATTTAACGAGCAGGAAAGAAGCCACCCACAGAAATTATTTTTCTGAAAGAAGCTGATCAGAGTCTCCTCTGTGCCCGACAAAACCGATCAGTGACTAGTTTTGAATACTCACACCTTGTCAAAACACTATGAAGCTGAAAACCTGTGAACCTGTGTTCGCCTCTGTGAACAGACCCCTGGAAAGCTCTCTTTTCTTCCAAGCTGGGAACAGGTAACAGGCTGGCATGGCCTCCTCTGCATGGCTGGGCCTGGCAGACCCTGTCAAGGGGCCAGGCCCCTTCCCGGGGAGTCCCCTGGGCCCTGTCCTGGCTGGGCTGGGCTCCAGCGGCTGCCAGATGCGGGGAGGGGAGGCCAAGGGGCCCCATTCCGGTGGGGCCGAGCCCCAGCAGGTGTTACCATCCTGCCACCGGGCCTGTTCCTCGCCTGTCCAGGGCAGGCCTGGCGGGGCTGGGCCAGAGCGGGCCCGGGCTCTGCTGCAGTGCTGGCCGGGCCAGGCTCCCATGATCCTGGTACAGCCACCAGCGTGGCCTGAAATCTATCACTGTGACTGCTGCAGCCACCACCCCGCAGAACCATCATGACCTCTGCACACTCCAAGCAAGACGTTAACTCTTTCATTGCACAGATGAAACTTGTAGGACATTGATCCTCTCTCAAGTGAGAGAAAAGGACAGACTGAAGACATGTAGAGGGACAACATGAAGACACCAAGGTCAGTGAAGAGGGAATTAAATCCCAGATGGGAAGAAATGAGAAGATGCCTTAGCCTTAAATTCTTCTGCAAGTCCATAGTAATGGACTGTTGATACACTAAAACATGCCTTTAATTCATGAAAGCAGTATGGGGAGATGGAATGTTCAGATTGCAAATATAAGCAAAGGCATTTGTGCTGAAACAAGTAAATGTTGAAGTAGCTGTGATTTCATGAGAAGCTTGAACAGAGAGAGGAAGATGAAAGTGATGAAGACCCTCTGCCCCCAGGGAAGAAGACCTCTGTTACTAGAGATGATCTCAGAGATACAAGAAGAGAACATTTGCTTTTGAGCAGCTCATCCTTAAAATAGTACCCCATGAGTTTCACATGAATTCAGCTGTGGGAAGACTGCATGAGGTGGGAGATTTCTGGATGGCTGCAATTTGTGAGAATTAAAGCCACAAGAAAACTGTTTTCTTGTGGAGAAATCTCCATGACAGGGCAAAAGGGACTCCTCTCCTCAGGAGAACTGGTAGACTATTTTAGAAGTGGCAAGCTGACCTAAGTCCTAAGGGTTTGTCTCTGTACCTTGTCAATGAGAAAAAAAAGAAGATTGTGGGGGAAGGAGAAGTGTTCTGAAAGTTTTATTCTGATTAATTTTTTCCCTCTTCTTGTAGTTTTGTTAATAGTTTTCTATATAGCATTTAAAGTTTTGAGCCTGCCTTGCTCTTCTCCTAACCCTATCTCACAGTAGAAAAAGAATAAATAATTCTACTGAGTTCATTGGCATTCAGCCAGCACTCAATCCATCACATTATTTAGTGTGTTGGCAGCGAAATTGAAAATTGGCAAACTAAAACCACTACAGGCAGGGAGGCACTCTACAGACCAGAGCTTCTAAAAGAGTCTGAAAACTTTCAAGGAAACTACACACTGAATAGAAACCACAGCTGTCATCTAATCCCAAAAAACAAATGTACATATATATATGTGTGTGTGTGTATGTATTTTGCTTTTATTTTACCTTTAAGTAAAAGTATGGTGGTTGCTATCACCACTGCAGAGGTATTATAAATGTCAAACACACAGACAGATTGAAAGAACATTAATCGTACGCATAAAATAATTTGCCACTAAGGGACATGGAGATCCATTGGCACAAACTGCTAAAATCCTTGCATTCATGCATAATATTGCTTGGTTTTCATTATTTTCTAAAGTCAGAAATTAAAACTCTGAGTTTGATGGATTGCTGTTTTCACCAGTCTTTAAATTCTTATGTTCTGATGAGATGGCAAACTGACTGGAAACTACTCTCTCTCAAATTGTTAAGGATTTGTCACAAAATATTTACAGGAAAATGCAAAGCAAGATTCTAAGATTTGAGACAACCCGTTGCTAATGTTCTCAAAAAGTCTGCTTCCGAAGTACTTGAATGCTGCGTTTTGCTTTGTAGCCTCCTGGCTGGCAATCAAGGAAGTCCACAGCTTAGTAGGCTAACTGTGGCTGTTAATACCTTTTCTTTGTTCATCAGCATCCACTGCAAAGAAAACTGAACAGGTTTTCAGCCAATTGCTCAATTTAATCTACCTGTTACACAGATGAAGTGACACCTATTCACCTTAACAATGGCTTTAGCTAGACTATGTACTTATTTGCAGGTTCCTTGCCTAACTTACTACATTGACAACTGCAGAAGCAACTTTGTCTACAACTTGCCTCTACATCTGTGACGAAATCAGAACATCAACTAAGTCTTAGAAAATTGTGAATATTACCAGAGAGCTATTATTTCTAAAATATAAAGACTCAAATCTGCTAATATCCCTGATCAGAAGCACATTTCACACATTTTCCTCAAATTTTAAACAAACAAAATAGAATATAAAGAAAGTCACTGTCTACATGATTGAACATAACCCACCTCAATCTCATATTGTTGTGGATGATGCTACCACAAAAATGGTGAAGCAACCTTAGGAGGTATATTGCTGCTTATAAACATACAGAAGAATTTAAGTTCCTTTATAACTGAAAAGAGCTGAATATAATGAGTGTAACTCTGGATAGCAATAATAAACTGTTAAAATGTAAGCTTTCCAGACCACTATCTTGTGCTATAAAAAGAAGAAAACCTTGCAGAGGCAAGATTAGTATCTTGCATTGAAGGCACTTCTCAAAGTACTGCTTTGGTAAAAAAGAGTGAGTGTAAGAGGACTCATTGATTCACGGGGAAGTTCAAACTCTCAGGCCTTACTTGTTTTCAGTAATGAAGTAGATTTTCCTGCTCAGGAAATCTGGTGGAGACTCAATTCTGAGTATCAAAACTGTGGTGCTAATACTGAAATGCTTTCCAGCACGTAAGTTACTGAGTCAGTTTTTAATTGCCACGTATGCACACTCATCTTCACTCTAGAATCCAACCCAGAAACTGTTAATTGTGGAACAGATTTGAAATATTATTAAAACTTTCCAGAACCAGATATAGAATTTTTAATTGATTTTTAAAAGCTTTTCTTGAAGAAGGATGATTTCTGTGTTTTATTATTAGCAGAACTTTTTGAAAAATATGCTTGGAGGCGGTAACTAAACCAAGACCAAGAAACAAGTCCATGGCCAACTGTTTCTTGAAATATACATAAAGGATGACAGGTGTATATGAATAGAAAAAGTAATTCTTCAGGGCTCATGGGCATTCCCCTTTTTAGAGGGGAATTTCACGATGACAGATGACCTCTGGGTTCTTTATCTATCTGACTTCAAATACTTTAACATGGACAGCAATGCTGAAGGCTCATGAAGATTTCTCTACTTTAAAGAGGTCATTATGTGTGTAAAAGGAATATGAGGTATCTGAACACTTCACTTTGTACTGCGTGGATGAGCAACATCAGCAGCCTTGCAAAGTGCTTCACATCTATGCATAATCTATTTATCCACTCAATTATTCTTCCTCATGAATTTATCAGTTATGACTGATCTATAATTCAGCACTTCAGGAGGTAACTGAAAAGCTGGTAACAGGGAATGAAGATTGAGCATCAGCTTTGTTAAATCCTTGAAAATAAAAGTTTTAATAGAGGTCTGGTAGCAGATCTGATGGGATTCTCAGTTTCAAATATATCACATGTGACCTTTGATTTCTCATTGCATGTCTGAGACATGTATTTCAGCACTGCATTAAGAATGTTTCAGATTAATATTGTTCTTTATTACAAGATTACAGAATATAAAAAGGACATTCTTAAGACCCTTCTTTGCAAATGAAAAAGTTAAAAAAGGTAAATAAATCCTGTTGAAGCTACAGGAGAGTTCAAGATTAAATTCTGCATCTCCTGAGCAGCACCAGTGGCAGATTCTGTCAACATTGCTGTGGTAGCACAGGTAAAACTAAAACTAGAAAAAAATCTTACATCAATTTGATTTCTTTGTGGTCAGAGCTGGTTTTTTAAATTAAGTCTTAGTTTCATTTGTCCAGCCTTGGAAATGGAAAAACAAACTCAAACGTTACACTGAACAAGTAAGAAGCCAGAGACAGTTATTCAAAAGTCTCAAAGTATTACTATTACAGACACCTGCAGAAATAGAATACAAAAATCCTCATCTAAAACCAAAGAAAACAAGTTTTACTTTAAGTATCTTCCTGTGGCTTAAACGTAAATGTTTACAGGTATAATTGGCATACCCGATAGAAAGAGCCTGTTGTAGAACAGTAAGCAAATACAGAATTTTTTACAAATAGAAAGGAGACTGCAACTTGCTTCATGTGGTGGTACTAGTTGTATGTTACAAGCAGAGCACTTTCAGTAAGTCCACCTAGTGATCAAGATTGCATCTTGCCATCTGGGCACTGTCCTTTAATGATGCCTTCACAGATTAGAAACACACCTACTCTAGTGTTTACTGTGAAACTCCTACTTTTGTTGGCAAATTTTACAATACATATAGTTTGTTTTTCTGTATAACTGAACACTATAATTCTGTCAGTAGCAATGGTACCAAGAGATTACTTCAGCTTACTCTTTCCTGCACACTTACAGTCTGACATTCCCAGCCTATCACCCATTCCCAACAAAAGCAAGGGAATGGACCTTTTGAGGGCGCAGATCTACCCAGGAGAGATGTTCGCAATGTCAGGCAGCTCTGCAGACGATGTAAGCCTTTTAGCAGTGTTAAGGTAAGACCCATTCCTAAAAAGTGCATACTAGTCTACTTCCAACACAGTCACTTCACCATATTCATAAGTAACTTCAAAGACTACCAACTTCCTCCTGTTTCAGTGAGGTTGGACATCCAGCTTTTGCAATGAATTAGGTTGTCCCTCTCAAAACAGCAATGTCTGAATGCAGTCCTCTTGCTCCTCCCAGTTCAATTTATCTTGCTGAAAGACTGTTTCTCAGGTAAATACTTTCACAAAACTTCTGCAGAAATACCTATATGCTGGGCACCCTACTGAAGCAGATAATCATTTTAGACTGCCATATTTACCTCAAGGAAAAAGTCTGGAATATGGACAAAGTCCAGTAAAGCAAAACCTGGGGCTTGGGGAAGGCAGTGCCAGGGGGAAAGGGCTATTAACTTTCACTGTATTCTTCAGGTTTGAAGGAGTTTTTCTTTTTAAAAAAAGTTATCTATAAGGTGTCACCTGAGCACTACTTCAGTATCTATAATGATAAATTATAAATATATTATTTTCTCACAATAAGTTTTAACAAGGATGCCACATACTCTACTGGCTTTTCTTAAATGCTTATCATCAGAAAAATAAAAACCCGTAT
>VWYP01027314.1:141914-201070 GCA_013400435.1 Pycnonotus jocosus | reverse complement strand
TTGACCTCCATCTGCCAATATTGTTGCATTTTCTTTCTCATTATCTTCATAGCTGTCCACAATCCATTCAAAATGATGCAGCTGGAATAAACCTGGGCACTAACCCAAACAGTGAGGATATAGAGACTTGTATAAGGATCATAATGCACTTTGGCAAATCCTGCATTAAAGATTTGTTGTTGTTATTATATTTGATATATGAGCAGAAGAAAAAGCTTGTAGATATTTGCAACAAGATGTGTATATGAAAATTCTGCTTTAAAAAAAAAGGGGACATATACAAGTGGAGGTACAGAGTGCTATTAATTTGGTTGAATTCCAGTATGTTGTCCCAGTGGCAGAAAAACAAGTTGGATTCATTGACTTGAAGCCCTTTAGATGATGCCAAACTCTTTTCTCCAGAGTAGCTTCGATTCTTGGGTAATGTGTTACCAAAAGGCTAAAAGTGTGCAAAATTAGGAGATCTTTCTATATCTAAGAGCAGTACATCTGTCGAAGAGAACAGAGTAATTTTTTATATGCTGTATATTGCTTAGTTTAACATGATCACATATACTTGGAGATAAACAATTACAGTTTTGATTGAAAAATTATATTTTTACAGGCATATCATAGGAGCAAAATACTTTTTGGATCATATTCGCTGCTTGCAATTGCATGGAAATAATTTTAAATGAAAAATCTGTCTTTGCTTTGCAAAGATGTGTCTAGTTGGAGCTGAGAAGGAGAGGAAGAGTTCATTGTCTTCTCAAGTGCCAGTTGCCAAATGTGAACTTTATAGTGTACAAAGATAGTAAAAAAGCAACCCAGTTTTTCATCTTGGCTTTTCTGTAGAGGAAAAAGCAGAAACATTCAAATTAATTTTGTGAGAGGATCTTGCACACAAACACTGGTCCAAGTTCCTGCAAATGAAAACTGGTTGCCTGGTAATTGGATACAGAATAGTGCTGTATCAAGGTTTAATAATGTATTTAAAATACAAAGTACAGAAATAAAAATGCTTTTCTTTTTTTCTCTTCCAGGTTCTCTGGGAGATGCTAACAAGGGAGGTCCCCTTTAAAGGCTTGGAAGGATTACAAGTAGCTTGGCTTGTAGTGGAAAAAAACGAGGTAAGACTACGTTTCTACATTCAGGTACATAGATCAGAAAACAGTATTGGGGTTTTGCAAAAGACTTTTTCATCTTCTTCAAATTGAAAGTAAGTTCACGCGTATGGAAAGATTAGCAGTAGGAGCTAACACAAAGGGTCAAAGTGATGTTATTCCTCATGAATGGACCCTTTACATCTAATTGTTGCAGCTTCACGTCGTGATGCTGTAGATCAAAAATTGTACAAGTACTGTACTAGTTTCTCAGTCTCAATTGTAAAACCTAGGGGTTTGTTCTTAGTGATGAAAGAAGCCATTGCGTCCAAGGTAGGGGAACAGTTTAACTCCATCTCCTGCGTTTAGGACATCTTTTTACTGGCCGGGAGTTGATATATCTGTAAGAGACCTTCAGCTACTTCAACTTAACTCTCCCAGCAGGAGTCACTATAGTACAAGAAACTGCCGCTTAGATGAAAATTTCAAAAATAAAAGAAGAAAAAATAGTTTTAAAAAAAGAGAGAAATTACAGTTTTGCCACCTACGTTCAACACGACATTGAAGATGAGCTCCTCACTGGTATCGGCAAGGCTGTGGCATAGCTGCAAGCCTCCTCACGCAGAGTCTTTCCATTTCAAAAGCACTTCAGTGGTGTAAACACCGTTTGTACAGTGTCCCCAGCCTCGCTTTTCTTCTTCTCACAAATTGAGGCTTTCAGTTAGTTGGACATGTGAGCGTATATCTGAACACATAGTCCCTTGATATCAAAGACAGTAACTACATTTAAAAAACATTTAAAGTTGTGACTGTACCACACACAGACAAGCATGGAAATCCTCCACAAAGATGAAACCTCCTCTATCTAGACACAGCGGAGGCTTGGGAAACATTACAATGGCGAGGCACTGGCTGTACAATACAGATTTCTATTATTCTACATAAACTGTTTCTCAAAATGCTTCAGAGTTAAACAGAGGAGTCAGGTTTCCTCCTCTTAGTTTAATGTTTTTTGTTGGTGTTTTTTTCCTTCTCTCTTTTTTCTTCTTTTCGAGGACTGGATTAATTTCAGCGAGTGACACTGTGATATACCAATTAGTTGGAAATGCTACACTAACAGTGTGAAGATTGCGAGTGTGGTCTTCTACTGCATTTATCAGAGCAGGGGGCACAAAGACACTCTTTCTCCTAGTTTAGGAAAAACCTCACACATCATTTTGAAGGAGGAACCATAAAGCCTTCCATCAACAGTATTTGGTTCTTGTGCCTACCACATGCAGTTTTATGTAAGGGGTACAGAGTGGCATTGGGAATGTTGTAAAGAGATGCAGTCACATGCTGAAACATGTCAGAGAGTACAACACACATTTCTCTACAGTTTTCCAGAGCAAGGAATTGTGTAAAATACAGTATGAACAAAATATTTTACTCATGGCTGAAGAAACCTAAGGGGTGGCATTCTCAGAGCCAGCTCTTTGCCTGTCAGGTACCACTAGCCTGTTGCCACCATTTTCCTTAGAGGGCTGTGAGGGAGCTTAGAGGTCATTGCATAGTTTAAATTTTTTCTGGCCATGACATAGGTAACGTGTTCAGCATAAGCATTGTAAAAGTCAGCTTGTGCTTTTTTTCTTCTTAGTTTCCTATGTCCCAAAACAAGTGTAAGGGTGAGGTTCTGCTCTCAGTTCAGTCTGTTGATATTAGTGGGATTGCATGGGTCCAGTCCACAACAGGGTTGGCTCACTGTTGAGCCACTCCTCCATTTTTTGGACTGCAAGTCTTTTGTTAAAATCAGTGAGGGATTGAGGCCAAAGCATAATTGCATAAGGTGAAAAATCCCCTTTGTAAGGCCTGAGGCCAGCAAATGGACTAGATTCTAATGTTTCTGTATGGATCGCCTTTGATATTATGCATAATTTCACAGTGTTGATTTTATTCTGGTAGAGATTTTTTAAAGCCTTTTCTTTAAAGAAAAGCAAAGCATGAGAGTTCAGGTTATGCTAGACATGATCTCATAATAAATTGCCACTGAGAAATGTATTATTTATTATAATAGGACATTTGGAACCTACTACCTCTATATTACATATTATATAGGTGACATTCTTCAGAAGTGAGAGAAGTGGTGATTGCAACTGCTTGTCCACCTCCTGGAACAGTGAGAGTTACAGACAATGCTATAGCAAGACTAGCCAGTGTATTTTTAGGCTAATGACTCAATTAGACATCAGGCACCAGTACAACTTATTTATGCACTGTACAAATTTCTGTGTATTTGTTCCACTGAAACCTTTGCATGTTAAGTTATGACATTAATAATCAGACTTATGCAGTGCCCTGCCTCTGTATCTCATGTTTCCAGTTCTTACAGGGTTCAAATGCTTTTGGAGCAGAATTTTTTAACTCTTACTTTTGGCTGCTGCATCTTGTAAGGCTTTGCAGGTCATGCTGCAGTAATGTAGTGGTAGAGAGTGACATAACTTGCTCTGCTTTGCTTCTGAAATGGCAATAGTAGGTCAGATAAAAGGATCTTCTTGGCAAGTTAGTCTGAACAAGAATGTAATACCAAGAACCCTTTTTCCAGCTTGACCTCTCTTACATTTGGACTCATTTTCACTGAGAAACTGGTTTTCTATCTAAAGTTTAAAAAATTTATTTATATAATATGAAACATCTGAAGTCAGTTAACAGCTTCAGTGAGAGCAGAGGGATCTCCGTCAGTGTGTAATGTTGGAAGCATATGCAGTCAAGTGGAGAGGCTTTAATATCTGTATGTGCATGTGAGAAAGGATTTGCTTCTAGGCTTTCCAGTCTGGAGGCAGGCTGTTAATGTAAAAATCTTCTAATTTAAAACTCTCAGCAAATGAAACCAAACTAGCTTCAAACTAATTCTCTGTAGTCAGTGGTCCTGGCTATAACCAGCAACTCCTTATCTTCAGTCATTAGGAAATATTTATGGGTTCACTGTGCTCTGTGAGTGCTTTCTGAGATCTGCATGTCCTCATTAATCCTTCTGACCACAGGCTCATGAAACATCTCTTGTGTCATGTACAGCTTCACTTAACTCTTTTTAATTCACTTAATGTAATCTATATTTCAGCTATTTGTGTGTCAAAAGTGATTATAGTATTGTACAGCTAGATCATTTACGTGGAAGAAAGGAATTAAGGCAGGCTGTCCATTATGCTTATCTGACAAGCATCTTAAAATACTATGCAGTAACCTCCCCAAACGATTATATTTTAGTATTAAAAGCTGTTTGTCTTGGTTTTGCTTCTTCTCTCTGAGTTTTCTTAAGGAACTCCATTTGTAAATTTAATACATTAGTTTATTATAGGTGTATTAAAAATTATTTGTGCTTCTTGCTAGTGTTAGTAATTTTGATTTTTCTTTCTAATATGTCTCCACATTTTTTATATTGTGTTTAAGAGACAGAGTGTGCTTTAATTCTTTGAAATCTGTTGGTCTCATAGGAAATTGCTTAGTAGCAAATTAAAGGGAAATGCATCCAGTAACTGGTACATTTTCTTTCCATTAGAGGTTAACCATTCCAAGCAGTTGTCCCAGAAGTTTTGCAGAACTGATGCACCAATGTTGGGATGCCGATTCAAAGGTAATTAAACGTGTGTTTGATTTCTGCACCACCACCCCAGACTTTTTTTGCAAAGTGAAGTGCATTAGCATTTCTTTGGGTGACAATTCTGAGCCGACACAATTGACACATTTCTTCACAAAGGTACCCAGGACTGTATTTTTTTAGTGGGTTTATATATTTATACCTAAATACCTCTCTCTCTCCCTTTTAATCCCTTATGCTGCTAACTTTCCTGACTGCTAAAGATAATGACAGGGAACATGGTGAGATGGCAAAAATGTAGCCATTTTGGAGCAAGTGGAAAAATTGTGAGTTTTATATTTTCTTACAAAGGTTAATACTTAATCCCTCTTGGATGTATATGAGCATCACATTATGAAATACAAATTTTGAGGTCCAATTCTGTGCCCCACTTGTGTTGAGAACACAAGTATAAGTAAAGAATAAGTTAATCCATAAAACATGGGTAGGAACAGCAGTAACACATTTTAAATTAACATTAAATCTTCCCTAATCTGTTCCCTTAGGGCTTGAATGGTGACTGTACTGTAATAATATCATCATCGTGTAATAATATCATCATAGCAGTGCTGTTTAACCATGAAAACAGAATAAAAAGTTAAAAGAGGCTGACCATTGTCACTATTAATCTGCTCCTATAAGGAAGGATTAAATAAGTATTTAGACAGTAAAAGCTTTTGTAGATTATGAGAGTTACCTTCTTTAAATGGACTTTACTACCATCCTGTTGTACATAAAACTGAATGAAAAGAGCCTGTGGGCATACTAGCTTCAGTAACAAGGATTAACATCTATTTCCTTTGCCTATGAAAATATCTGAGACATTGAAGAATAGTTAAGCAAAGGAAATTGTGCTCTTTTTCTCAAGTCAAGGCACCAGGAAGAACTTAGTTTCTTTAAACTCAGGAAAAAGTTAGCTACTACTTCAGAGAGACCAAGATTAATTCCCAGACGAATCAGAGCATATGGGTGCTCTAAACTAGAATTTATTGCCAAAGAGTAGCCATAGAAGAATAAGATGAGAAAGGAAATATCCATTCTTGGTCTCCCTTTTAAAAGCAAGGGGTTGCTTTGCTGCAGAATGGATCTGGAAGACTGAGATCCATTAACATGTGATTTCCACGTGAACAGACATATAATTGCCATTCTGTTAATAACTCCTTGTATCTTCCCCATAGAAGGGAGGGGAGAAAAATGCTTCAAGTTTTTGAATCTACAAGTAGACTGCTTAAGTTCTGGGTCAGTAATTACTGAAGAGGACTTTAAATGCCAATCCCTTACCTTTACTGACTGCTCCCAAGTGTCAGCATCACTACCAAAGGCCTCAGAATAAGAATTATTTGAGCTTCTTTTCTGTAATTGTAGCACATAATAGATCAGCTCAGTCTCTGCCTTGTTTGAGCCACATCCATAAGTGTCCAAAGACTCGTGCTGTTCTCAGGGAGTGGGAGGGATTTGCATGGTGTAAAAGAATGATACTTAACTATCAGGCTGTGTTCTGTCTGATAGAGTAATTTATCTGGGTGTGGGCTGGTTCCTGGGGACATTGTTCCCAGAGGTATCGCTGATGCATGCAAAGTGTGAATCTCATGTGAGATAGGGTTTTTCTGACAGCCTGCTTTTCACTAGTTTTTTTCATGCAGCTCTTTTTCTGTTAGGCAATTACAGCTTTGTTCACGTGACTGAAACGGAGTAATCTGTGGTCACAATTTGGACATGTGACTGACTTATTCAGTCACGTGCTGGGAAAGGTTCGCTACTTACAGCTCTCAAAATGCTTTGATAAAGGGCTGTGTGGCCTGCATGAGCCAAAAGATGGAGCACGCTCCTCTGAAATACTGCTCTGTGTAACGTTCCCTTTTTGCCAGGATTAGCTTGAGAAAATCAGATTGCTGATGCATGAACAAGTTACTGAAGGTCAGGCAGGGGTGAGCTTGAGTATGTCAGCTGCTCAAAAGCAGTTGTGAAGGTGCATACTTCTAGCCCACAGAAGTATGAGCTAACTTTTGGTGGCTTACTCCTGAGAAATGAGGGCTATGCATTTATGGTGATGCTAAGGAATACACTTGGAGAGCTGCTGCAGAGCAACTGGAGTGTCAGACACTGCTCACACTGTAATTTCTTCATGGGAACAGAGTTATTAATGTTACTTTGAATTCTTAAGAATTTCTTCATACATGGAAAAAAATATCTGTAGTGCTCCATGTGATACTTGGAATGGTAGTCTTTATGCAGTTTAAACTGCAAGTTGAAACAAACAGCTCACACCTTAAAATTTCTACCAAACAAGCTTTTGCTTGCGTATTAGGTAATTATAGAAACAAGGTTGCTCATCACTGGTGTCTTTGTTTACTGGGGTTACTTGCTTTTGAGACATGGGTGAATAATTCTTTCTCATTTCATCTGTCCCTTCAGTTTCTCTCCACATCAAAGATTTTTATAAATTATGGAGTATTTTAATGAAAATCAGAAATCTGGGAATAGAGAAGAAACAAAAAATGAAAGACATATGGATTAAATATCCTGGTTTTATGCAGACCTATTCAGGAAGAAATACTGAGTGGAAAGAAACAATGAAAACATTAGCCAGAATTATTTCTAGAGGGGCATATATTTTAAAGATTATATATTTTAAAGATGAGACATCACAGATATAAAGGGAAACAATTTTCAAAGGCGACTCATGCCTTGATATTTTAAGAATCCCTTATAAGGGCTTTCTAGAAAGTGCTAAGCAGTTATCCACTGAAAAGAAGACCTTTTATTTTTTTTTTTAAAGTTTCTCAGCTCAGGCTCCCAAATTTCACAAATCATTTCTTGCCAGTTTTAACCAAGATACCACTCTGCATTTAGACTGCATTTATTAAATTTGAAATTATCCTTTCCTAGGGGCAAGAAACCAACAAAACCCACATGACAGTGTAGGCTTGTGCCTTCCTGTCAGAGTTTGTCTCCATGCAAAGCTGTTACCTGTAAATCTGGAAGCTGTGAAGCTGGCAGGGTAACTGCTGACTGTTTACAGAATTTGCACAGCCAGAGATGTACAGTACTTTGACAGTACTGTGTGACTCTGCATTAGTTCCAGCTCCAGTTGCACCAACTCAGCAGCTCCTTTGCCTGTAGTGCAGGACTCACCAAGTGATCCAAATCAGTTGGCTGATCCTTTTGCCTGCCCTTAGTAAAAAGCCCTGTTCTGTCATTGTCTCCACTCTGGTTACTCCAGGCAAGCCTGACAGTAGAGTTGACTGTGCTCACTTAAGTGTCAGCCCTGCCCTATACTTCCCAGTATACACCTGAGAAAAAAGGAGCAAGCAAAACTCATAGATGTGTTTTGTAAATTATTCTGAATAGTCCATAAAATGTTGTAGATAATGCAGCATGGCAGGGTTTGCCCTTGGTATCTTCTTGAAAATAGAACTTGTTTAGTGTAGGCAGGCACACTGTGTACCTGCCAGTCTGAGTACAATGCATAGCAGTTGCAGTACCCTGGTAAATGGCAGGGAGCCACTGTCTCCTGCCTGGCAGCTTCCTCACCATTTGGGAGGCCCTTGAATCCCTTCAGCAGTTCACATCCACTGGTGTGGTTACAAGAGATGCAGCTATAGCAACAAAAAGGGTATGAAGGCTGGTCAAAGGTTCTTCTGCCCCAAAACTGCACTGGAGTTGGTGGTGGTGGTGCCACAGATGGATTTTGTGCTCTGTGCCCCCAGTGCAGCCCACTCCTGACCGGAGAAGTTTGGGCTCTTCCCAGGGTGTGTTCAGAGGGATCTGCTCAGCTGTGGCAGGTCCAGCTCCACTATGCTTGTGGAGGGAGGATGGCTGCCTCCCCAGCCCCCTGTAAAGGCAGGGTGACCCTGCTGGGTTTCCATACAAGGGACCATGTCACCAAGGCAAGCAATGTGCTGCTTAACAGTACCTGTTGCTGTGGAGCTCTGCGTGCCCAGTTTGCTGCTCTCTGCACGCTGGGCTGGGAACAAATGGCGTAAGCACTTGTGGCTGGGGCAAGCGTGTCTGTGGCTTGAAAATCAGTGTAGCTCACTGAACTGCCCATTGCCTGAAATCATGAAGGTGGACCAAAAAATGACAGACAAAGCCTCCAGTTACAGCCGAATAGTGCAGCATTACAGCATAAGAGAGCTTGTCTCTTTTTTTGTTATGCATTTGACACTTTTTCATGCTGTTTGACATTTAAAATAAAGAAATTGTCTGTCTTTTATAATGTGGAAATCACTTGGATCTTCCTGAGAGAGACACCTCAGCATTGTTCCTAATTGTTTTTGTGCTCCCAAATTAAAATGCACGTTTTAATTGCGGCATCTGTAATTTTAGCAGAAATGGTATAATTAAAGGCACGGTAGAGAGAGAATGTGCATCATCCCCTTATTATGTATCTACATTTTGTTTCAACCTTTTGTCTCAACCTTGTCTGGGGTCTGTCAAACAGACTAACAGAGTCAGCGCTCTTTCAAGAAACACATTTAACTGGCTTTTTCAGTTTTCAGTTATTATCCTACCTCATAGCTTCCCCTTGGAACTAAAAAAAAAAAAAAAAAAAACCAGAAAAGTTTTAACTGGTCTTTCTGACTTGTGAGCACAGTGGGTCTTGGATGGAGAGCCCTGAAACAGAAAGTTCAGCAAATGAACCCAGGACAGAAGAGCACAGAGTCCACTCGTGTGAGCTTAGCTGCCAGGCACATCCTTCCCTAGCCTCAATCTTCACTTCTTCCCTGGCTGCTCCTGAAGTAGCTAAATGAGAGTTTTTCTGAAAATATCTCTTCTGCAAGAGGGGAACTGCAGCCAGAAACCTGTTTTTGATAGGCAGCTAAATGGCTTGTTCACACACCAAAGAGTTTATGTTAATACCTGTAAAAGGCCATCTGTATAATTACCAGTTGCTGATGGTCCAGCCTTCTCTATTTGGAAGCATTTTCCCTTTTAGCTTGAGAAAAATTATTCTTTCAAATTAAGAATCTAGATGATTATTGATGATTATTCTAATGTTAATACTGTTTTACAAGTTGACATAGGAGACTAAGCTAAGGCTTGAGCTCTACTAGCCTGTGAGACTCTTCTCAAACTTTTCTTTAATCGAAGAAAAAAAAAAGAAACCATTTACAGACTTATAGTCTTCTTGTATGCAGAAGGAAGTGTGGTGATTCCTGTTAATTGTGGGGTTTCAGCTGAGAAATTCCTGCAGGTAGATTTAGTAGTTTTAGATGAATGCAAATGCTCTGTTTTGGTTTTCTTTTTTCTTCAGAAAAGACCATCTTTCAAGCAGATTATTTCAATCCTGGAATCTATGTCAAATGACAGCAGCCTTCCAGACCAGTGTAACTCATTCCTGCATAACAAGGCAGAGTGGAGGTAAGTTTTCTTCCTGCCAAGATGATATGATACGGTTTTACATTGAAATAGGATGAGTGGTTTTTTTCAGAAAGACATCAGACTCTGATGATGTACTGGTAGAAAATATGTGTGCTTGAAGTATTTTTAGAACATAACTTACCTTGTTGTTTTTCAGGAATGCCCAGAATGTTGCGAAACTTGTATTAGGAGCCAATGCACTTAGCTGTACCCTATATTTATTATTACACTGGTTTAGGCATCATGATATTTATGGTTTTGTGATTCACATCTTAAAACCAATTACAAGTTTTCAGTCAATAGTGTGGAGGCAAAAGAACTCAGATAACAGGTAGGTTTGATGCCATTTTCATGAAAAGTGCATCAGTGATGTCAATATTAAACCCAAAGAAAGATAAGGGGCCTAACCTCCCCCCTGTTCTAGTCAAGCCTCCATTTGTCCTCACTTGTATGCATTCCACCATTTTTATGTGTTCTCTCCTTTATATCAGCTGTGTGTTCACACATTCAGCATATGCCCAGGCCAGTCCTGTTTTTACAGTGTTCCAGCATTGCTTGAGCATAAGCATTGCTTAGCTATTGCTGATCGTAATTGTTATTCAGAAATGATAAATGGAGATGAGGTTCGAGACAATTTTATTACATTACAGTTTTGCAGTAAAACTTCCAGCCTCTTTTTTGGAATGTGCCGAAACTTCAAAAACCTGTCTCTGAAGCTTATTTGTAGGTTAGAAAACTTGCTGCTTCCCAGTACAGCCTTCTGTTTGAGCTGGAGCATTGAAAACAGAACTGCAGGGAGATGATTTTTGCAGGCTATCGTCCCTCAGTCTATATTAAGAAGTTGGCTCTATGCCAAATAAGCAGGGAGCAGAAATACCGAAAGATTCCCTGCATCGAAGGAACGGGACGGGGTGCAGGATGGGGACGAGCCCATGGAAACGGGGCTTGTGTCAAGCCCTGCAATCCCGAGTTTCTTCCGCTGCCTTCCAAGGAAAGGCAAGACGTAGATTTTTTTTAACGGGGAGAGTGGAAAAACTGAGCTGTGGCTGGGACGCCCCCGGTCACACGGCGGGCTGTAAATAACTCGAGCCGGGCCCGCCCNCCCGGCCTGCCCGCCTCATCCCGGCCCCGCTGCTGCGGGCACCGCTGAGCCCAGAGCCCTGTGCTCAGGCGTGGGACTGATGGCGGTGTTTAAAAGTACTCAAACTTCATGGCCGCCGCTGTTCATGCAAACTCTGAGCATCGTTCTGTAGGTTAGTCAGCAGACAGAACAAGGAAGGTTGGGAAAAAGGTACACCCTAGTGAAAGGGTTCTTATACACCCCTATATAATAAAAATATTTATTTAAAAGATGAGCAAGTACTCCAATGCCTTTAGGAAAAGTGAATAACTACTCAAACCTTGCTAATATAGCAAAATAAAAGCTGTAGCTGACATTTGGTAGCAAACATTGTTTTACTTAATGAGTTTATCTCTTGAAGTGTGACTCACGTGGCCCAAATATTTCTTGCAAGTTTTGATTTTAAGCACCTGAATTTCTCAGATGAGGAATGTCTGAAAAAATGTTAATGAAAAGCCATCTAGCAATAGCAAGCTCTTTGGTACTGTCAAGTAATGAAAAAACTTCTTACCATGGAGACTTGTGTTAAAAATAAATGTGGCTTTTTTTCTGGAAGAATAAATGACTTGGAGACAAGGAAATATGAGAGAGAAAGTAAAAATTCATGATGGGACATGATTTGCCTGAAAGCAAAGATGATTTTTGAATTGAGCCAAAGTGGAAACACAGTGTTCAGAAACAGCACAAATCATGTGGGCACTTGTTTGGAAGCTGGAGGAGTGCTCTCCTATCCAAATTCTGGTAACAGCTTCCTGTTGGCAAAAGCCATGTCTGTATGGAAGCTTTCAGGAATGTTCAGCCAGGTAAACAATACGCATGCAAAAGTTTTTCCACCTGAAGTAGATGAAAGATGCATAAAGTGATCCCAAAAGATAAACTAAAGGAGACTAAGTTTATTACTAGAAACAATTGCATAGAAGTTTAATGTGTTTTAACTTCTGCATTGAAAAATCTTTGCTTTTACTGATTTTTTTCCTCCATTTTTTTTTATCCCATAGTGATTTGCAAAGAGATAGTGGAACCAGCAGTAGGGAAAGAATGAGATGTATTACCACAAAATAGAGAATTTTAATGAAGCCTGGCTATCAGAGCCCTGGAGAAGGGTGGGCTTGGGAAAAGCAAAAATTATGCTTATTCCTTTGAGGGACCTCTGAATTAATGATCCAGATATTGCACTTTCACAAGGATACTGCACTTACCAAAGCAAATCACAGCTCAGACAAGCTGGATTGCATTTTTCCCCACTCTTAAAAAAAGGCAAGCTGAGGTTCTTTTTTTATAGACATGCCAAAATTGTAGCTATAACAGCAAGTAACTGGAGTCTTCAGTATCACTGACTGGCTGGCATGAAAACTGAGAGTGGGCTGAGTCTATACATGACTGCTGGATTTGATAAAACAAATGATACTTTGACTTATCTATATAATGCAGTCTTATTTGCAACATTTTCTGGTCCTAATTTTTATATTAATATCACATTTTTATCTGCTCACTCTGTATTTGCTTAAAATAATTCAGCGTTTTCCTTCCAAACTGTTCCTCATATGTTTGGCACACTTTTATGATTAATAAAATAGGGGCACTGCCTTATGCCTGAGTTGCATAGCTCTGCCCTGTGTTCAAGTTCATATTCTGTGATCTTTTTGGAGCCCTTTCAGTCAGAAAAAAAATACTGTAGAAGTAATGATGTTCTGATTCAGTGAGAGATCACATTTGTCTGCGTTTAGTCATATATACTAACTGCATTTCTTCTTCCATCCTCTCCCCACGAGTGGCTGCTTCAATGTCTAGAACAGTTTATTAGTGATACTTATATTAATGTATTAGTAGCAATTCAAGACATATAAACAAATGCCAGTCATTGTTTTTAATCTGTGAATGTTTATAGTTTCTAGTAATGCAGTATTTGTTCTTCAGTGTCATGGAATGAAATTATTGTAGAAAAACCAGTAAACTCACATTGCATAACTACAGAAGCAAACAAATCCACATGTCCTACCATGTATAATGTTTCAAGCTCCTTCATTTATGGAGTAAGACTCATTAACTGGGCAATGTACAGTAGCTTTCTCTTTAATTGCACAGTTTCATTATGCAGTGGAATTATTTTTCAGAATGCATCTGTTTTTGCGGACTGACCTTTTATTATAAGAGAAGTTTCTGTCTAATGAAGAGAGATAATTACAGTACAAAATAGACTTTTGACATAGAGAAAACTATTGTTACTAGGACTCCCCTTGTGCATAATATTATTTTAAAAGAGAATGTAATTTACATATTTAAAAAATTATAGAGTTGTGTGTAAGTAGCAGCGATGATGAGAGACAAACTAAGAAAAGCAGTGCTTGCAACTGCCCTCAAATTGCTCTGTAGTTTCCCAGTACATAGCATAGCATGTGTTGCACCTGACAGGGTTTGTGAGGGATATGGGTGTCTGGGAAGGAGTAATTTTCTGACCTTTGGTCCAGTGCCCTTTAGTTTGTTCCCTTGTTGTCTCTTTATTATGATGTGTGACCACTTTCTACCCAGCACAGAGATCAGTCTTAATCTATGCATGCGTAAATATGATAGAGAATTTTTCTTGAAATCCGAAGCATGATAATTATGAGGGGTATTTGTTCTGACCACCACACAGAACAGCTCACTCAGCAGGACTCAAGTGTGATAAATGCTTTTGCCCCCAGGTGGCTGATTTCTGCAGTAGAATTAAGCATGGTGGTAAAGTTGCAGTAGGATTTGCCAGTTATTCTAACTCTGAATCCTTTCACTGTACTTTGTAAGCATTACTCTCTGACACAGATGTCTTATCAAAATGAGAAATCTATAAAATTTGGAATGTTTCTGTTGTTTGATTTGCTTAAATAGGCTCTTTGGGTATGCTATTATTCCACATTGAGAGGCTGAACTCTTTTAGTGGAGAAGAGTTTAATCATTCCATGCTAGGACAGAAGAGTTACAGAAACGAGTCATTCTCTTTCTCCACCCCAAGTAGACATGACAGCTAACTCTGTTAGTCCTTCTACTTTCTTTTTGAAAACATCAGAAGGAGCATATTTTGCTCACAGTGTGTTCACACAAGAAAAATAATGTGGAAGTTTGAGCAGAATATTTGGCCTTGCATAGTCCAAATAGCTATCTTTGGAGCTCTCTTTAGGATCTCTTGTCTTCTTAGGAGCTCACTTTTTCAAGGGGAAAAACAAAACACCGTGATTGACTCTCTTCCCACAACTGTCAGGATATAGGTGGCAGGCAGTGCACAGTCTCCCAAACAGGCACAGAAATGTTAAATGCAAGTACAACCTTTGATACTAACTGGAGATTTTTCTTTGGTTACCCCACAAGGAAAATATGTCTGAATCTGGTGACAGAATTGTTGTTCACCTTCTGTGTATTTGTGTAGCGCAAAACTTGTTAAACTCTTTTCCATGAATGTTCAGTTCATGTGTTTAAAATACACTGTTCCTCAGAAAGTATGTCAAAGGAAACTACTTTGTTAAGGGAGGTATGTGCAGTGAAACCAAATAAACATGGTATCTGCAACTTTCTTAGAGTACCGCCTTCATTTCCTGCCCTTCCTACTTTTCATAATTTCGCATGTATGGTGAGAAGGGGAGAAAAGTAAACCAAATCCTTTTCACAACTGTTCCAAACTTGAGGAGCTTGTATTTGTAACCATGTGCAGGGCTGACTCATATCACAGTTTGTATTTTTGCTCTTGTATCTTTACCTAAAGAAACAGGAAGGTAAGTGGTGGAAACATTCCCCCATAAAATGCTTCTGTACATTTTAAGTGGAAATCCAAATAGTATTTATAGTCAAGTTATAAACCCAGACAAATGGGGTTCTTGGACTGCCTGTATTGTGTTGCTAATGCTTGTCCCATTACCAGTTCTTAATGCAGTTTCTTTATGGATCAGATTGTGTTTCATTATGCTGGGGGAAAGAAGGCATTTTCATTTTAAAAGTGTTTTTATATGGTATTTTACTCTTTTAAATGTTATTTTTTTTCAACTGAAGGTATTATGGTTGTTCTGAAGTATAAACATTATCATTTGTTCCTAAAGCTGTGAAAGACTTTGCATTTAGTAATTAAATGAACTGCTTGAGTTAGTATTGTACTTTTCAGCCCTTCACATTTAATTAACATTCAAGTGGGAATTATGAACAATTTATATCTGTCAGGAAAAGACAAGACGTAACAAATTGTCTCCGTGCAGATGTGAAATTGAGGCAACCTTAGAGAGACTAAAGAAACTGGAGCGTGATCTGAGCTTTAAAGAGCAGGAACTAAAGGAACGGGAGAGACGTTTGAAGATGTGGGAGCAGAAGTTAACTGAACAATCCAATACTCCTGTAAGTAGACAATAATTCAACCTTTCATCTTGTGTCAGAAGTATTTGGAGCTTTGTCTATGTAAATCTCAAGACTTAGCAAGGAAGTAGTGCTCCTGTTTTCAGTTGTTCCTTTGGGCCAATTTTATTGCATAACTCCAGATAACAATATTTTTTTTAAATTTCACCTAATGCATTCGATACCACACCTTACTGGTAGTTCATATTGTGACATGGGCATTTTAAGTAGTGTCCCACTGATTTATTTAGAATTCTCAGCTTTAAAAAATGTTTACATTCAATAAATTATTTTTTTCAACTAGAAAGTTGTTGACTTTATAGGATGCAAGATTTGGTCTTAAATGTAAGAATCATTTGTATCTTCCAGAAGGCATGTAATGAAACTTACACAGATATTTTTAAATTCTGTTCTTTTTCTTTGAGAAGAAGCGAATTCCCATTCTGTGAAAAGGGGGTCAAAATTTGAAGTATTAATTTAAGGTTCTGTTCATAATTACAGTTAACATAATTTTGACTTGCCACTTACCAGCTGGTAGATTTCCCATATTTCTATTAGTAAATTGAACAAAAAACCTTCCTTGCAATATCTTGAATTTCTTAATGGAATACTATGCTCTTCAACCACTGATTGGCAGAGGGAGGACCACAGGGTTTAGTGCATGGCGAGACATATTACAAAAGAGTTGTTAAAAAAAATGCTCTGATACCTACTTGTTTTTAAAGCACTAGCTAAAACAAATACCAAATTGAGATTGCAATCCCATATGATTTTTCTTATGCTCAATTTTATCCTACTTGTAACCTTGATTCCAGCGAGACCCATTTACATACAACTTGTTTTTAAGGCATAGCTTGTTGCTGTTCTTTAAATGAAGTTGCATTTATGTTCCAGCTGCGAACATGCAGTAGTGAAATCTCGGAGGATAAATGTTTTCCTATGTGCAGATTCTGTATGTTTTCAGTAGATATCTGTATGCCTGCTTTAACACTTGCAAGATTCCAGTAACTGAGCTGTGGGCCATCCTCTATCCTGAGCACAGCATGAGACACAGCTTTAATGAGCAAACCTTTTCACCAGCAAGGCCCTAGGGTTTTTTAATGCTGTACTTGCTTATGACTTGTACTTTTCACTTAGAGCTGGCATTGCTGCAAGAATAAAGCATTGTGCTAAGGTCTATTGTGCTAAGCATGAACTGTCTTTCTGCATAGCATTAACCCAACTCTCCTATTGCATTTAAATGCAATTTCTTCTAATAGAGAAATATAGGTTTATTTTTTCCATGCATCTTAAATGAACTGTTACACAGAACATATTTTTTTTAAAGCCCTTTTATTAGAAAAAATTGAACATACTGTTAAAAAAGGGCTTGTTCAAGCAGGGCTTTTTTTTTTTGTAGCACTGATTACACATACAACTATATTGTAAATTCATAGCTGCAAATCATTTTCAGAATATCTTTGGGCATTCTGTTTGCAAGCTGTAATCCTTGGGAGTCAAGCATCTGTCTCCCTCCAGTTCAGGCAGTGTCTACTCAGCAGCATCAGACTAGAGGGTTGCAACAGAGAGCTGCAGTGCTTGACTTTAAATTACCTTGATTCTAAAAGCAGGAGTAAAGATACAGCAACCAGAGCTGTGACACATCTAAGAGTTCTCACTAGGCATAAACCTGGTTCTTAGCCAACACCAGGCCTCGTTGTGTCTTAGCTTCCCTGCTCTGTATTCTGCAGTCACCTTTTCACTTGGCTCTGCAGCTAAGATTAGAGGCCAGCAGTAATGTGCAGGAGTAGAAACTTAAACCAAGTGACAGGAGAACAGCGAAGCTGTCTCTGCCACTTGATTCTCCAAGGCTGTAGAGTTGGTAGAAGCTTCATGCTGCTTGGTAGGTAACTATGAGTGGCAGGCTGCTCCTGCTCCAAAGAGTAAAATATAGCTTCACTCACTTCAGCATGAGGGAAGGATGAGGCCAATATTTTGAAATGCTTCTGTGCATTTCTACTTGCTCTTGTTTTGACTCTGTGTCTGCTGTATCTTATACAAGAGACACCTTTGAGTCTGATCTCTGCAAATTCCTTTGCGCAGATCTCCCAGAGCCTCTAGCACAAGGGAATCTGGAGCATTTTGTTGGGGTAAAATATATCCATAGCAGCAGTAAAATGGGAGACTTCTCTTGAAAGAAGATTTGACTTTATGAGGGTATGCATGCAGCTAAGATGAACTTCTTATTTAGAGGAAGACAGTGAGCAAGGCATGAAATCCATATATCACCTGTGATGCCCTGTACCTGCAGGTGGTCATTTAAAAAGCATGGAGTTTAGAGAGATCAGTAATTTCTAAGGGTCTCTTCTGATAGTCATCATATGCAGTGTGTCACTAAAGGCGTGTCCTGTCCCAACAAACTCTTTAAATTGTCCAGATAATGAGATGGCAAAATAGGGAGGAAGTAAAATGATTATAACTTGCAAAATGAGCCATTCACAGGTTTCCCACTCTCAGACATTGAACAGGCGATGACCCAGAAAGGTGTTTTAGTGGAAAGCTGATTTGCAGCTTTGTTGATTTTTGCAGGAAATTCTTCCCACATGTCAGGGGATGCTCTTCTGTGGATCTAAAGTGACTATAACTACCTGGCAATGAAGCTTGTGTACTGTGTCTGGTTTTTAAAAGATTCCTTCTTTTTATCAGTAAGACCTTTTGGTGATCGTTGACGCAACTAGCACACTGTTGATGGTGTAACTGGGGTTTTTTGTACAGCCAGGTGTACAGAAGCTTAGCTGCAGGTTCTTTCATCACATAGCAATAGGAAGCATTAAGAGTATTTAGGGCACCCTATCATCCCAACTTCTTGGTTTTATTTTTGTTTTCTTAAACCCTGATCACTAACTTTACTTAACTACAATGCAAATTGTAAGTCTAAGTAAGTAGGGAAAGCTCAAGTGGAACAGAAGACAGATACTGTCTTTCTTAATGATAGAAAATTAGTCAATGTAAGTGGTTTTACCAAGAAAGGGGCATCCTTTGAGCAACCCTGGCTGTGAAGCCTCTTGTGTTACGTACCAGGGCATCACCATAATCACCCCTGTAACCTGTTGTGATCAACTGCCGTTGACTCTTCAGTCAGTTGTCTGATTAGGTAAAAAAATATATGAAAACCCATGAATTTTGGGTAGATAGTTTTACAAATGCTTTGGAAAGAAAGGCTAGTGCAGATGTTCACACACAGCTCCTTTGCTGTTGTTTTAGTAGTGTCTCAGTTTGACACCCCAAGATGAGTAGGTAGTTTAATTTGGGGTGAAACTCCTGAGTTTTTATTCCCTGTGAAGCACAGGCAAACATGTCACAGAGGTTACTAACCTGGCCACTCTGAAGAGACATTAATCATTTACCTGAAGAGGGCATATTTCATTTGTTACTATAAACAGACTGGGTCAGGAGATTGCCATTATCTGTAGGTGAAGATTAGTAGAAATTTAATATGATGTACAATCAATTGACAGATGTCTCTTGATACTACTAAAGAAAAAAAAAAAGGCAAAAAATAAAAATAAAAAAAGCTGAAGAAGCTGACAAGCTGACCAAAGCCACCCCTCTTCCCCTGCCTGCTTGTCCCTGGGATGGCTTCTGAAGGTGTGGTGCTGGTGCAGGCTGGAGGCCAGTTCTCCTGTCCTTTGCATTGGTGAGAGACTCATTTCTGATTGTGGCTGTTGTTGCAGGGTGACCCTTTCTCTCCTTTTGAGCATACACTCAAAACCAGTCTGCTGCTGCTCTCATTTCTGATATTTAGGGGCTGCTACTTCTGCATCAAATTGCAGAGCTCGTTTGGGTTCTCTGATCTTAACCTGATTTATTCTTCAATCCTGAAAGGTTGAATTAAGCAACTCCAATTGCCTTGGAACCAGTCCACCTGGTTGGGAAATGTCATATTCTGTTTTGTGCTGTACAAAATAAAGGATTGAAGAGTTTGAACCTTCTTTTGTCATGAAAGCTCTGTTGCCTGTGGTTCTTGCCATGCCACTCAGTGATTTTGCACTTTGGTTTAAGAACAATGACCCCAGAAGAACGCTGTCTGTTTTAATGAATTCTTACTTGACCTCCGTGTTTAGATTCACTAATCGTATGCTTTCTGTTGATTGCTGACTAATCTGGTGGTGTCTTTTTCCTTGATTTTTAAATTGGTTCTAACTTTCACTTTTGCTCTGTCCTTTCCTCCTTTAAATAGTTTTTCTTACCTCTTGCTGCAAGAATGTCTCAGGAGTCTTACTTTGAATCTAAAACAGAGGAGTCAAACAGTGCAGAGATGTCATGTCAGATCACAGCAACAAGTAACGGGGAGGTAGCTGGCATGAACCAAAGTCTGAAGGCCTTGATGATGACGGGCTTTGGGGATATCTTCTCTCTGAACCAAGCAGGATCTGTCCTGCAATCTGGAATGCAGATAAACATGCAAGCCAAAAAGAATTCTTCTAAAACCACCTCTATGAGAAAAGGGAAGAAAATCAACATGGCTTTGGGTTTCAGTGAATTCGACTGGTCAGATGACGATGATGATGATGATGATTTTGATGACACAGATGATAGCAGTGAATGAAATAAGTTGTAGAATTAACCCTGAAATCGTTTTAGCAAAGTGAAACAATAAAGTTTTAGAACAAGAATCCTGTCAGTTTGGTCTGTTTAAATCCTGTAAAAGAACAAAAAAACAAGCAACAAAAAAGATATTTACCAGGCTGAGCATATTTGTATGTAGAAAGATATGTTGTTTTTGTTTCGATTGTGCTGACTTTTTTCTGCTTTGATTAAATTTGGAACTAAACTTTCCAAACTAATGGAGATTATTATTATTTTATGATTATATCTATAATTCCTAGTGCCTGATTACAGAAACTATGCTTGATAAATTTAAGATCTGGAAACACTGGGAGAAACTTCAATGCCATTAATGTACTTCAAATTTTTCTTTTGTGTTTTTTTGTCATTTTCCTTGCCCCTTTAATTGTCAATCATATGCATACGCTTCTACTTCCAGATTTGCTATTCTCTACATCCATTCTTTCTTACTGTTGTACTGAAGGGGTTTGCTGTGTTCTAATTTAAAGCCTTTTTGAAGGCAGCATTGTGGGACGTCACAAATGGGTTTCTAGGAAGAGAGAAATTTGGGGGGGAAGAGAGGGGTTAGTTAAATATATAGTTTAAAAACTGAATAGCAGCAGAACCCAGATAATCCCTATTAGTAGATGATTTGTATAAATGTTCTTTTTTTCCCCTCACGTGTATGTGCATGTGTATATAATTCACTCTAGCAAGGTAAACTGCAATCAGACCTCTGCATCTATTATCAGATATTGTGATCTAGAAGGTAATTTTCGGTTTTGTTGATGTGAATCTATGAAGCCTCATTAACTTTGATGGACTTATTCTTGTACCTGAGAGCAAAAATCAGTGTTTGTAAATTTTGATTCTGTTGTATCTGCTAAACGGTGTGTGCCATCCTTTAGCACAGGACAAAGAGAAGCCATTGTGACATTTCAGCTTGGGCCCTGCTACTGTGGCTTATGTGAAATTCTCTGTAGTAGAATCTGGCAGTAATGTCAGGAATCTTTACTAGACTCTGCATAACTGTTTTTGCAGCTACATTACTTTTAAAGTATTGTTATCGTCACTGCTGTTACAGCTTACCATAAAACTCAATGTGTAACAATCTGCTGCAATAATTGCCTGCCAGGCACTTATGTTGAGAGCAGTGAGGATGTCTCTCCTGATGACCCCTTTAGTGGTGATGCAGAAGGAGGGAGGGAAACCAGTGCGAACACAGATGCAGGTTACAAAGGAAGATGTAAAATATTTACCCAGGAAGAATGGGCAGCATTTCAAAAGAAAAATGTTACTATGTAGTTCAGCAGTACTAGGAATAAACAATCAAAATTCCATTCTCAATTACTGTAAGGGTTTATTTTATAAAACTTCTGGTTTTGAGTGGCTTCTTTAATTATAGGCTTGCCTGTTACACGGCTCTAACCTACATGTTATGGTGTTTTGTGGATGGCTTAGAGAAAAATGGATACATTAGATAACAGCAGGCCTGAAATCATTGCCTGTTCACTCAACAAAGTTCTTTGAAGTTTTTCCAGAGTGGGCACCTCTTTGAGTTGTGAGAGAGAATTGTTTTGTCCTTAAGTGTTAGCACTGATCTGGTCACCTGCAAGGCACAAGTGCTGTGCTTCAAGCTGGCCTGCTCCATTTGGCTTGCACAGGGTTATGCTGCCCGTAGTTCTGCAGGATGTCATTTAACCTTC
This sequence comes from Pycnonotus jocosus, assembly GCA_013400435.1. Lineage (NCBI taxonomy): Eukaryota > Metazoa > Chordata > Aves > Passeriformes > Pycnonotidae > Pycnonotus > Pycnonotus jocosus. The sequence continues at coordinate 179,248 of VWYP01027314.1, read as the reverse complement.
TTCCAAACACTCCCAAAAGCTATTGACTTGAATTTAACCCTCTTGTATCTGGAAGATTTTCCCATGATGAAATCATCATTTAAATGATGCAGGAAATATTCTAAGTATCCCAAGAAGAAACTCCTTTGGCTTGGGTGGGGATGGCTTCTTAGGTCCATCAAAGCAACCTGATTTTAGGGAGGAAAAAGAGACTTGGAAGGGCAAATAATGAAATGGAAATAAGAACAAATAGCCTTTTCCAGTGTAGATTTGTACTGTTTTTGTAAGTCTATGTCTGCTAACATCCACAGCAATTATACTATTTTTGTAACTGCCACTTTGCACTCAGCAAAATTTGATGGATTTGTGTAATGTAATATGTGCACTTTAGGTCTTAAGATGTGTATCACTGTGCATAAATTACTGTACCACATACGCAGTGTAGGGTTGTACAACTGAAAACAAAATTTGGTTCAGTACATTTAGGATTCAAAAACCAAAAAAAATTAGCATTGATATTTTGCACTTTTTTAGTGTTTGACAATCTTGGAGCACTTCAAGCACATTTTATATTTGTGTGGGTTTTAACTGAATTTGTAAATTCACTCCTAAATCTTTACAGAAATAAAAATAGTTTTTAAGTAGTATGATGCAGGATTTCATAGTTGCAACATCACATGATTTAATTGTCTTCAAGGTTTTGTGCTTACCCAGGGGTGTAACTTACATCAGCAGATATCATCAGAATGTAGTAACGTGCCTGTAGTAATTTCTACTGTCTACTGCTTCAGTATTTTTTAATGAAGCAAGATGGGTTTTTTCCCCTTAGCCTTTTTTCCCCATGTTGTTTCTCAAAGCAAATTAAACTGTATTAAAGGAAAATTTAAGCTCTTCTAAAACTTCCCCGTGTATTTAAAGTAGCAAAGGTGACCTCTGAATTGTAGATAAGATGATAACGTGACAAACTCTTCTGATGCAGTTGAGATAGTGTTATACTCAGGATATTGGCTGTGCTTACTAAAAAAGCAGTGGTATTAATTGCATTTTTACTTTCCTGTGATGAGTTTCACACCAGGTGTCCCCAGTTTACAAGCCAGTTATCATAGTGAGAATCAAGCTGTGTTTTTTCTGCCTCTGAAATGCTTCTCACTAGATAAAGGCTTTGAAAATGGCTCTGGTGGGCAGGTGTGGTGGTTGGATGAGGTCAGAGTATTTCACCTTCCACACCTGATTTTGCTCTGCAGTGTATCCCAGTCCATCTTCTACCTGTCTCATCACCAGGTTATACAAACCTCCAGAGCAGTCCACAGCCACATAGTGTGTCAGCTTATGAAAGCATTAACCAAACCCAGAAGGCATTTCTCTGGCTGCTCTGGGCCAAAGCCAGAATAAACCACCAAAAGCCTTCCTGTGCCTTGTACACCTCTCCGCTCACAAGGCCCTGCCAGCCCTTTTGGGTTCCCAGTTTCCTCTGTCTTCCATAAAGCCTGAAGGTTTTTGCAGTAAAATAATATCACTTCATTTGGTGGAGGGGAAGGTTAAGAACCAGGCCTGAACTTCACGTTTTTACCAGGCTGCTGTACTGCAAACATTAACTTAGGTGGGTAAATGGCCTTAGAGAAGAATGGGGAGGATTGACTTTTGGCTTGCTTAAAAATGCATGGTCAGCTGGGACCAAGACAGGATGTCCGACCCCTTTTCTTTTCCTTCAGCAGTGATCAGAAAGAAAAAAAAAAAAAAAAAAAAAGGAAATGGGACTTAATGAAGGAAAACTTTTGATCTAGTCATTTTTGTGACAATGACATCACTAATTTCTCGAAGCAGCAAGTGCCTTAAGGTACCGTGTGTAGGTGTGCTGCATCACCAGCCATGGTGTGCTCCCTAACATGGAGCTTGTCCCCTCTGGATGGGAAGGGCTTTCTGGAGGTGAGGTCTGGTGTGGCCTCTTGTCACACAATCATGTTCATGGCTTGTCATTTGCTTATCATTCCAGAGGTTTTCTTAGATGTTGATTCCCTTTCCTTCTGGGTTTTAAAGTGTTTATTCTAAGTTAAATATCTGATGCAGTAATGATGGGTATTGCTCTCAGCAGTAGCAATAGATCTGTAGTGTGCATATAGCTGTTAAGTATTGAGCAGTGTTACTGTGTGTCTTTAGTGCTGTACTTCCTTTATCTGTAATCAGGCAGCTTTTACAGGTTTTTAATAAGACCTCTGACTTGACAGAGGTTTTAACTGCAGTCCTTGGTAGAATGTTCAGGTAGAAGAAGTAAGTTCATTTAGTAATTTTCACAGCCCTTAAAATGCACTGGTAGGAATCTGGAGGAGAGACCTTTCCCCCAGGCTTCAACTTAGTGTACACTGTAAAATCTGCACAAAGATTTCTGATGTGTGAAGATTTAATTTTAAATCTGTAGAACCAACAACTGTCTTTTAACATTTTATATTGTGTGCTAAGTACTCATATGCCTTTTAAAGTCAGATATAGTCCACTGCATTTCTTGCTTTTGCACTACTGAAGAAGTTTTGTACTGAATAGTAGGAGTCAATGCTACTTACACTTTAGGTTTAAACTGATGGAATTCAAATAGAAAATACTTTCACAGTGTTAGAAAACTTCATTCTCCCTTCTGAAAAAGCAAAGCTGAGCGCAATGCCTATGCCAAGACTCTTGTGCTGTAAACTGAATATATCATTTGTGTGGAACATGCAATGTTACACTTCTGTGTGGTAAAATCTTGCAGTGTCAGTTATCCTCTTTATTGCACTTGACATACATGTCTTGTTTTATTCACACTGTGGATTCCATTTTCCAGTGTAAAACCAAAGCAAACAAACAAAAAGAAATGTATTCAATTTCCTCAATTGGTGTTATAAACTTTCTTTTGGTGTGAACTTTTCCCTTGCTTCTCTTTTGTTCCAAACTTCTATTTTGCAATAAACATTTTGACAGTAAATTTTATGCATTTGTGTCACTGTGTAAAACGCTTATGTTCCAAGAGGTTCCTTATTGTCTGCTGGTTTAAGTAATTTTTTTTGTATTACTGTGTGACATTTCTCCTTTATTCTCCCATTAAAAAGAAAAAGAGAACTATTCTTCCACTAGTTATATTTAAACATGAAGAAAGCTGGAAAAGCCCACTGTACATCTAAAAATTGGACTTCTGCAGTAAATTTTTCAATTGTACACATTATGGTACCAGGCTCCTGCTGCAGCACCAGCCAATTTGGCTATAATTACCTACAAAAGGCACAACTCACAGCCTTCCTGAGGGTGTTCACGATTGCCACTTGCCCTTCCTTGTCCTTAAGTGTTGCCCCAGCACTCCTTGTGCCCCACAGCACTCTGCCCAGGCTGGGGGTCACTGTTAGTGTGCAGCTGGAGGTGCCAGCGTGAGGGTCTGCCCAGGGGACAGGCCTGGCTGGTGGGTGAGGTCTGGGGAACCTGGGGGTGGCAGGGCTCTCTGACAAAGCTATTGGGGGCTCATGGGTCACTGAGCTGAGTCTCTCATAAATCACTGTAATCTACATCAAAAGAGTTTGCAACTGCATCATGATGCTGAGCTTCTGGGAGACACTGCCTGTCCAAATACAGATCTACAACAATTAATACTAACCCTTTAAGCTGGATAAAAATGCCAAGAAGGTGACCCTAGGGATACTATATACTTGAATGAGCAAAATGGCAATCTCTCTTACAGTGACATCTCTTCTGTCAGTTTTCAAATCATCCCAGAATTTTGTTTAATGCAGCCATTCCTCTGTGGTTTCTTAGTGCTTCAAGAGCTAACACCACCTTGCATCCAACAAAGTGTAGGACGAGGCTGGGAAGTGCTGCACTCCCCCAGCCTTATGGGAGTAGTCACAAAGCAGTGGCAGAAACCAAGAGAGACTTGTCTCTACATGGATGGAAAGACAGTCTGCAGTGACCAGACTCCAAAATCTGTGCTGCCGTCCAGTGAAAGTTTTCCTTCCTTTTGCACAAAATATCCATCATTTGGGAGGGAGTCATATTCCCAGCATTATTTTCATTGCAGAAATCATAGCAAAAGCTTTCCTGTAGTGTCAGAACCAAGAGGAGAGGCAGATAAAGTCCCTTGCCATCAGATGGTTTACTTTTGCTTCCTAAGTTGTTTTTGTTGGAGATCTGCTGGTAATTTTATCTGCAGAGAGAGACAAGATCGATTTAACACTGCCAACACGCTGTTGGAGCCAGCCCACAATCAGTGTGAATCCAGTGGTTTAGTACATCAATACCAGTTGCAGCCTAAGTCCTGCACTTTTCAGGGAAAAAGGAACAGAATAGTATCAGCCACCAGCATAGAATTTGGGTGGAGGGGAGAAAAATGGTCAGATGGTTTTCTTTTCAATTCGTATCTCTCACACAGTTGCTGCCCTCCTTTGATATTTGTGCATGGACGGAAGAAGATGTGGTGAGTATTTTGTGTTAACGTGGCTAGAGTGGTGATGCTGGAACTCTGCAACAAATTCCAGTGGGCCTGGTGGGAGGGAAGGCCGGATCAGAACAACTGGGTGAGATTTTACTGCTTTTTGTTTGGTGAAATTTATGTCCCAGAAAGGCTTGAAAATGACCAGGAGTAAATAAAGGATTTGAGTTACCTTCATAGAACAGCCACATTCTCCCGTGTATAGAAAATGGAGCTGGGAACTGACAGCAGCTAGGAGGGCATTCCTGGATCCTTTAGTTTAAGGGACGTGGAAGTGCCCAATGACCCGACCCTGGACAGGACAAAATGATTTCCAAGGTTTTATGCCACTGTGTGCCACCTGGATGGCAATTGACTAAAAAAAAAGTTTAGGGCTTTTTAGGGGGTGTGGAACCTCTCTCATATAAAATAATGGCATTCAGTACTTTATACCTTTTTACTCAGTTAAAAGGCTAAACAAGACACATCAGTGATTTATCTCTGGCACAGTGATGTGTCAAAATTATTTTAATGTCCTATCAAGCACTCCCTTTGTGTGTTGTGCATCATGGGGTTGTTTGGCTGACATTTACGAAAGGACTGTCTGGAAAGCCCGTGCAAAACCCATAAAAGCCCTGGCTCCTTCACTTCTGCCCTTTTAGCACATGACATTTCTCAGCTTCTGCTTTGGTCATTTCAGTTCTTCACGACAGTAAACTGGGAAAGGTGGCTGCAAAATGGAAGGCAGTTCGGAAGAGCCAAATAGAAGTAATCACTTGCATTGGTGAATCTTGAGTCATTTATCCCAAAGTGAGAAATATTTTTAAATTTTGTTGTAAAAAGGATGATTACTTGTGAACTCCAAATAACTGTAACACAAGGTTTTGATGATTTGCACTACAAGATTGATTCCTCTTTTTTGCAGTTTTTCTGGATGCAACAACTTACTAGAAAAGGTAAAAGCTATTCATATGTCCTTTCGTATTCACATTTGTGAACTAATATACATTTGTTCATTTTCCCCCCTCTCCAATAAAGTGCCATGTGGATTTCTGAATAACCTCTTTTATCTTAAGGTGATACTTCTGGTGAAATGAGTGTCTATGCTAGCTTGTTTAAGGAACATCATATCACTGGGAAGCAACTGCTTCTTCTAGAAGAAGAGGATTTAAAGGACATGGGAATTGTTTCCAGAGGACACATCATCCATTTAAAGGTATTATCAGCATATATTGAATGTTGCAGTGGGTTATAGTGTGAGTATTACAAAGTCTATAGGGTTTCAGTAGTATTAGCAACAAAAATAGTTACAAAGCTAAATAGAGAACATACTCGGTATCTAAAATAAACAATTATAACTTCATATGGATCTAGAACTCAAAGCAACCTGAGCATTTTATGAGGCATGAAAATGTGCTGTGGTCTTTATATGCCTCTGTGGTTCTTAGTTTTCTTGTGAGCTGGATGGCAGTACTGCTCCAGATTCACCTAGGAGGGCCATTCTCCCAGCAGAAAAGCTCGGGAATCTTCAAAGAGAGCTCTCTTTAGCTAAAGGAGAAACAGATACAAAACCAGTTATTTGAACTCAAATCTCAGCTTCTCAACTTCCACATCTCATTTATAGCACAAAGCATATTTAGACGAACACAACTCAGTTGGACAACTTTAAAGCTGATTGACAGGTTTCTTTGCTCTTAGAACTTTGCTTTAAAACAGTGTTTTAAATATCTAATGTTTGTAAGGAGTTAAGAAAGTCAAGGTCTGGAAAATGTGATCACAATGGCAGTAATGGTATTAGTACTGCAGCCACAGGAGAGAGTTCAGTTTTCTGGCAGTCAGCTTTGGAAAAGGGATTCTATAAAAGCAGCATCTATAATTCTGTTGTGTCTCAATCATTTTAGATAACAATTTGCTAGTAAAGAGATACTTGTATTGTAATTGCTAGTCCTGAAAATTTAGCTTTGCAAGTCACAGAGATTTATTCCCCTTTTGCTCATCAGCCATTTTTTTCCATACCCACACACCATTACTGATATATTTAATTTACATTTCCTACAGGGAAAATTATTGAAACTTAATAAAGTCAATAAAGTCCAAAATGAAAGATCTCAGCTTCCTGGGTTGATTTGAGCATAAATAAAAACAACAAAAACAAGCTCCTGAACATCTCTTTCTCTGATTAAGTAGATCTGATTCTGAACACAAACCAGGGCCAATCTACCACAACAGTTTCCAGAACAAGTCTGTATTTTAGACTCTTCTCACATGCTCTAATGTATCCACACTGGAAAACAGAGGGCACCTGGGGTTGTGCTGTTTTCATGCTGGTATTTGCAGGATGAAATACTAAATAACTTCCATCTGGTTTTGTTGACGTTTTTTTTTCCCTAGACTGCTATCGAGAAGTTAACCCATGACTACCTAAATCTGTTTCATTTTCCACCATTAATTAAGGCAAGTATCACTGTTGATATAAGACGTGCTTCTCATGCTGGTATGAATATTTCACTGTTCCCATGTCTCAACTTTTCCCCCATTCAGGGGAGGGTAAGGCTGCAGTTCCTACAGAGGGTTGTAACAAATGTTGAGAATCAACAGCAGCAATGGGTCACATCAGAACAAATAATAGGATAATAGAAGTTGTTTTCAAGGAGGTTCTAAGTTTTTATCATGGTGCCGGTTTAAATTAAATTAAATTAAATGACAACTGGTTGCAATTTGTTTGCTGTCATTAATCAGAAACTACATTGAAGAGCCATTCCTCCAAACTGCTGCCACCAACTGGTCACCACTGGGGAACAGCAGACTCCTGGCGCAGAATAAGCCCGTCATTCCCCAGTTTGCTAATCTTATAGGAGAGAAGGATGATTTAGTGTTTTGTCACCCTTATGTTAACCAGTTTGTTTTCTGATATCTGTAAGACCCATGCAAAAGGGAGAGAGTGTTTGGGAACCTTGGTGTTGCTAGAGCAGGTATTTGCCTTATTTAATTCAGTGAGCTAATCAAGGAATTCCAGACCCCAAATCCTGAAGTAGCTTATGAAAAGAAATTATGAAGTCATAATTTATTGCACAGCTATAGAGTGAAATCCACTTAAAGTGAATTTGCATATAGCAAAACTCTGTTCCCTGGAAGGAAACATGAAAGTCAAAGCGTTGCTGCCTTGCTGTGCCAGCTGCAGTTCCAATGGCAGTGGCTGCCACAGTGCTCACAGGGACACCACACCGTGCCAGAGCAGCTCAGGCAGGAGCAGAAATTGTGGAGCATCTCCTCGTTGCCATCCACTACCAGTCCTAAACCCATGCAGAAGCCTTTGCCCCTCTTGGAGCATGATGTCTCTTTTCTGCTGCCTGGCAGACTGGTACCACCTGAAAAGCAAATCCTTTCTGCCACCAAAGAGTGTGCTCCTGTCTCCAGTGGGTTGTGGTAGATGTGAATTCTCACCCTTTGCCTGGTTTTTTGGCAGGATTCTGCAAGTGGAGCTGAAGAAAGCATCGAGAAAGTAGTGAATCTTGAACTTGTTTTTGGTTATCACTTGAAGCCAGGAAATGGTCCAAAGGTAAGGTGGGAGTGCTAGATCAGTTGGTTTGCTTAAGAGTCCCTACCCAGAGAGTCCAGTATCTTCTGGACAAGAAAGATAAATTGGCATGAGAATCCTCCTGTTTTGGAAAGTGCCAACTGAATGTCAAGGTGGCAAATGGGGCTGCATCAGTGATGAGGAACTATCCCCAAGAACAGGCAAAGAAGAAAAGAGTGGCACAGAAAGTTTTGGCTGAAAGCTTTTGTTTTCTTGTGAACAATTTTTTAAATTGTAATTTTTGTAATTTGGGATTTCATTTTGTTCCTTTGGTCCCACTGGGTGTGAAATGGTAATCCATTTATTAAAAAAAACACTGACAGTTGAGCAGTGGCATATGCCTGATGTTGGTGGGCAGACTTCCTTTTGTCTCAACACAAAGGAGATCCTGTTTTATGCCACCAAGAGGAGTTTGGAAAATACATGGTATGCATGGCTGCTGGCTGGGCAGGATGGGACTGGTCCTGGTGGAGACTGTGTGCCCTCGTGGTGCTGGGGAAGGAGGGAGGGTGAGTTGCAGCAATGGCACCAAACTGCTGTGCTTCAGCCATTGCCAGCGTGCCACATCCTAATCAAACCTCAGCTCCAAGCTGAGCTGGTTCAAGGATCTCTCGATACACCCTGTGTAACAGGAGTGTTGATGACTCCAGATGTTCCAGCAAAGGATTTCTACCACATTGTTTTTTCTCAAGAGCGAGGTTTGTCCCATGCTTTTTGTTTGCTTTGTCCAGCTTGCCATGGACTCCGAGTTCAAGGGTTTTAGAATTAATCATCTATGTGGAAAGAGTGTGCAAAGCATTTCTGAGCTAGAGTCAGGGGTTGTGACAGCGGGATTTGTTTCCTTTTGTATTTGATAAATCTGCATTGTGTGTCCACCCTAAACTTGTGGGAGACTGACTTTCATCTTGTGTTATCTGGCTGTTTTGCTTTCAGGGCATATTGTTTGCAGAAGTCTCTTGATTTCTGTACTTGGTGGTGCTTGCAGAGAAAGCATTTAGGTTTGAACTTAGTAGGAACTTGTACTCAGACTGAAATAATTTCATCAATTTGAAAAAGCTTTTTGTCTGAAGATTTCCTTTTTTAGTTTGTTTCTTTTATCCTGAGTACTTCTTTTTCCTATAAAAATCTTCTTTATCACTATGTGAATTACTTAGACTGTGTCAGTGTTCTTGAATGCATGTTGCTTATGCAGCTGTACAGCTGCTTTTTTGTAGGTGTGCATTTTTCTCTCCCATGTGCAACTAACTCTTGAAGGAACTAAAAGTCCATTAAAAAGCTTGTATCTCCCTTCCATTTCCAATATGGGCTGTGAGCCATAGTGCAGGGAGTTGGGCAACCACCCTCAGGAAAGAGAAAGAAAAGGAGCAAAATAGACTTCTGAGCACTGGAGAGAAATTCATGTGGTACTAACACCTCCTTAAGTTTGAAGATGAGTAGATGTTTTAGCCATGACAGCAAAGTGTGCAAATGAGACTGTATGCAAAGTTTATGGGACAGAAACTGAATTGTGAGAGGGCAGAGGTAGTTCAGTGGGCCTGTGTAGTGTTGACATAACGTCTGCAGGCTCTTGACAACCTTTTTTATTTGGTCCTGCCTTCTCTGTGAGCTCCTAATTGGTCTTGTCTGCTCTGTGTGCTGTTGGACCCTTTCCTAAGGAAGCCATTCCGCCTGAAGCTGTGGTTGCATGCCAGGCATGCCTTCCCTGTCAGCTGCCCTGTGCAGCACTCCATGTGCTTAGGGGTGCCATTCCAGGGAATGCACAGTTTGTCACCTGAATGTGTCTGGGCTGGAAACATCTGTCTGAGATCTGCACATTAACTTGTACCTGCCTTTAAAGATGTTGCAGCAGAGCCAGTTTGAAAAAGTCAACTGGAAGGCACAGATTTTCTGAAATTTGGGTAGGGTGCTAGGGCCAACATGGGCAAGTTATTTGCATTAAACATAGCATTAACAAAGACTGTGGTGGTGTGGTACATACTATATAGGAAATTTGGCTAGCTTGCTTCTTTGAAAACCCCTGTACACAATCTTCTGGCTCCCCTAGAGGCTGCTTTGAGCCAGCTACTGCTGCCATCTAGATTTGTTCCAAAATGAACTGGGAAAAGGGTGAAAACCAGGATTGAAGGGTTTAAACTTCTTTTATTGTCCCATTTATGTAAAAGAGTGGTGCCTGTTCCTGTAAAACTGGGTCAGTAGAAGCACTTGGGATCATACCTTCTACCATCTTTATAGCTAAAAAGCTGGCCTACATCAGTTTAAAAATAAATTTCTCAAAGGAACTTTACCCTAATCAGTCCTTATAACCAGCTGCCTAGCTAAGAAGCATTTCTCCTGTTTTAATCATAAGGGAGAAGAGGCAATAAGCTCAAATCTGGGTTACACATTGAGGGTGTGTGTTCCCTGGGTGCCGTGTTGGCTGCTAGACTTGTGTACAGTGAGGGAGGTTATTAGGCTCAGCTGGGAGGTGGTGCAGCGCAGCAGGGAGGGCTCTGTAAGGGAACAGGTCATGCTGGGAGGTTTTACACCAGGCTGGCTCTGGGCTGAGTTCCCTTTAGTTATTGTAGTGCATCTTCTGGCACAGTTGCACCTGGAAGCAAGCCCACCCATGTCACTGGAGGTGGCAGTGCCCAAGCATGGGACAGAATGGACACATAGGATGAAATCCTCCTGATCCGAACTAAAGCTGTGGAGTGGGTGCAGCCGTGGAGTGCATCATGACATACAGCAATACCACCAGATATAAAAGTGCTGGAGAAGCTGGTCCAGGATCCAGAAACCATTTCAGGGGTGCTGTTTAATTTGGATGTGTTTGCCTGGTAAGAGCACAGCACCAGCTGTGGTGTGAAGATGGTTCCTCAGGGCACAGGTGTCCTCTCCTGGGCACTGTGCCGTGCCCCATCAGCACAGCCAGCACACCTTTCTTTGTCAGCAGGCAGAAACTTCAGGGCCTTAGGAATGGCAGTGCTTTTTAGCAAGGATCCTGCTGGATATGCTTCAAGACAGCATTTGAATGTTCAGCCTTTTCTGTATGCTGAATGAAACATTGACTTCCTAGTAAACAGCTTTACCAGCCCCATATTTTTTATCTAATTTAAACTGCATCTTGTAGTGGGATTATGCTGGTTTCCACCAGCTGACAGATGCAGTCATTTCATTACAGTTTCCTTCCTTTTTTAGCTGCATCTTTGGAGGCGATAAAAGCTCAGTTGACCTTTGTGCTCTCTGAATGCATCAGGAGTGAGCACTGCAAAGCTAACCTGGTTTTTAGAGGTTTCTTTTCCAATTCTTGTAGTTCAAGTTATGTGGTTACTTCCAGTCACTGCCTTTTCACGACCTTTCTGTACACAATTCCCAATGAGCTGAATGGTGATAGATTTAGACTTTTCTTTTCCCCACAAATTAAAAAAAAAAAAAAAAGAAAAAAGAAAAAGCAGGGGACCACCAATTAAGTCCAAGATGGTAAAACAAGAAACCCTGGCAATTGTGGCTTGAGCTGATTTGCAGGACTGCAGGGGGAATTTTCAATGGCTTTCTCATCCTAGATGGCTCATTAAAATTTCCCAATCAGGGAAAGGTGCCTGAGCTATCTTGGTTCCACACTGATGAATCACCAAACCTCTTGAGAAGGATGCCTTACAGTCTTTTTGCCTTCTATTGATGCATTCTTTTGTTTTGGTCCTCAAAAGGGCAGATTTCACTATGCCATTGAATGTTTTCATTTTTTATTGAGAGTGGCACAATTTGACCTATATCCAAACAGAAAGCCTTGAAGTTGCCTCACCATTTCACCTTATTTTTTCCCCACTTACCTCTCCCTCCATTTGATAAGGTAAGGAGCAGAACCTCTTCCAAACCAACTGCTAACTGTGTGAACTGTTTTCTAGCCTCGAATATCCAAACTGAGATTTATTTTCAGTATTATTTAAATGCTATTATTTAAATGTGTAGTGGCAATGGTAATATACTATTAAGGCTACTTTAAAGCAACATTGTGACCAACTCTTCATGTGAAGAAGCCCAGGCTGGCAAAATGCAGGCAGTACAAGAAAAAAAACAGTACTGAAATAGTTCTAACTGGAATGAGGTTTCACAACTGCTTGAGACCATTTCTGCTGTTTGCTCCTCTCCACTCTCTGACTATATTAATGCTCATAAATTCTTTCTTTATTTTCTTAAAAATAAAGCAAGAGCCAAGGTGTAAAATTTGAGATTTCAGTTCTACAGGTTTTCAGTCATTTATATTCTCCATGCACTGTAGGTATTTTAACCCACTTCAGTAAGCAAAAATGGAGGAGGAATTGGTTTTATCTGACCCTTCCTATGCAAAATAATTACAGGTACCTTGACTTTCTAACATGGGGTTATTTATCCTTATCTCAAAACCTCATCTTCTAAATCCTCCCTCTTTAATTCCATGTAAAAGCACAATGCTTTCATTTCTAAAGACAAATAGTTAATGCAAGAATCTGAGTAGCTGTGTTTGTGTGCTATTTTCATAGATTTGCTCCTATTCTAACAAGTAGTCAGTGAAGTGACACAAAAAATTACCTAAGCTGTAAACTAAAACCACAGCCACATTAAAATATTGCCACCACCATTAAGAACAGAATAATGTAGTCTGACAAGAAGGTGGATCTGTGCAGGTGATCTGAGCTCCTGGTATTTTTTCCAAAGACTCTTTTCAGGACCATGTATTGTTTTTGCATGAGGTGGAGCTAGTATAACTCCATCATCTCCACTGGGATTGCTCCAGCTGTAGCATCCGTGTGTAACTGAAGTTGAACTCAAGCCAAGATCTTTAAAAAATCTTTGTGTAGGCAGTGCTAGACCAGGGATTCCTATTAAAAATTATTCCATAGCCCTGAAGAGACATAGACTTTTAAGGTAGGTATTTTGTTCACTTGACTTTCTAGACTTTTTAATTTAAAGAGTTATTTTTATACTTTGGCCTCTGAATTAACTTGCTGCCTTCCACACGTTCTCTCTCCCAGACAGCCTTGGTCACAGATAGGTCTGTAGAAGCACAGACAGGTTCCCAGTGGTCTGTAGGCTTGGCATGTGCTATACAGACAAAAGCCTGGAAGAGGAGCCTTTGTTCCCAGCAGAACAGTGGCCCTGCCATGCCTTTCCTGAGCTCCTGAGCACCCTCGTTCCCTCAACTGATGTCCTGCAGAGCTGCAAGTCCCAGGGTGTGAGCAGTCACTCCACGTGCTGCAGTGGGGACATGGTGTCCCCACGAGTGGGCCCCGGGAAGTGCCACAGGAGGACAGTCAGTACAGGAGGGCACCCTTGCAGCCCTCAGGAAAGGGACTCATTTTTCATGCTTCCACCTTTACCATCCCACTGTTGCAAGCAGGCTGCTCATGTGGATGATGCCTGAGACTGCAACAGCCCCGTTTGCTTCTGATCACATGGCAAGGGCAGCTTTTGGTAAATGCCGGGGTATCACTGAGCTCTTGCCTTGCCTGCTGCAAGCCCCTGTTCTTCGGGCACACACAGCAGTGCCTGGTGTTTCCATTATGTGCCACTCTGTTGTGCACGGAGCTCCACAGTACTGGTTGTTCAAGAAGAGCACTGTCAGGGCACAGATATTTTTAGTGCTGCTGGCTGCTCTGTGTAGGTGTTAAGGGGCCCCGTGCTTCTCCAGGCGAAGCTGCAGCCAGTCAGTGCCTGTTGCCTTGCAGAGGAGTGAGGGCTCCGGCTCGGAGGAGGCACCCAGGCAACTGATAACATAAATATATCTTCCTCTTGCTTTGTTTCTGTACATTTTAAGACCATCTCTCTCGCAAGGCCTCCCCTCCGCCCCTCTTTTTTTCTGCCTGCACAGCTGAATCAAAACCAGCGGTGGAGCCACCTTCTCTTGCTGGAGCCTGGCTGGCAGCAGCCTGCCCTGACCTGAGACACGAGCCATTGTTAAGGGTATAACACATTTACATATTTTGCAATAAAACATCAGTTATTTGCATTACTGTGTCAAGTTTTATTTGATTCTTTCACCTAAAAATGACTCATTTTCCTTTCTTGTATTTTAAAAACCAACTACTCTAAGCTTGTTTGAGAATAATCAAAAATTGCCCATTTAGCTAGAAGTCATTTTCTTTTCAAAAGGCAAATGTTATTTAATCTTTCAGCTGTTCATTGTGCCATCATAAATACTTTCTTTTCAGCACAGTTGTGGGGACTGAAATGAGCCCACTAATTGCCTCCCATTTCGACTGACATGTGGTGGTTTAGTGGAAAGAGAACACAGCGGGGAGAAGGAAATAGGAGGCTGAGAAAATGAGAGCTAATTATTTTCACTGCCTCATGTCAGGCTCTGTGTCAGCCTTGTTTTTACAAACTGGAAGGTTTAGCACTAAATAAAACAAACTGGCGTCATGTTTTTATATACTGGCAGTGTCATGGAAGCAGCTGCACATCTCAAAGACAATATAATGCCTGCATTCGCATGGACACCATCTGACAGCCACTGTGAGCCACTGCTAATGAGGATATCACAGTGGTGCCAAGTGAAAGGTGCTGAATTATGTATGATTCTTCATCAGTGCAGCAATAGTCCTGTACATCATTATGAGACATTGTTTTGCTGAAGAGATTAAAACATTCTTAGTTCCAGACCCTGCAACCTATACATGCTACAAGAGGTTATTAATGGAATTTTTAGGGAGAGTTTCTTGTGGATTTCTTTTTGGTTAAAAATATCTCATGGGACAAAGCTGTGGTGGGTCATGACACTATACATATAAAGAAGAGAAGCAAATTAACCATAATTGTGTTATCTTCCTTTAAATCCAGTATAATAAAATATAGTGTAGCAGGGTGATACATAATGATAAATAACCCAAGTGCTGTCACTAGATGTTCAACTCTAATGCCTTTAAAACAGCAGGTTTCAGCAGCTGAGATAGATAATAGCTAAGAATGTAAAGGAGCTTCTGGGGACCTAAATCATCAACATGCTACTACTTTTAGTATCAGCATGGCCAACATTTTTTCTTATTTGTTTCATCTTGCACTACATCTTAGTTTTCTTCTAATATCTAGTTATCTGCTACAATGCCATTTCCATTTTTATTTCAATCTCTAAAAAACCCCAAAAGTTTATTGCAACCACTGATTTTAAAATGAATCTTTGATTTGGGCCCCCTTGAAAAATGAAGTGCCTCCCTAGCAAAGGTTTTAAGCTGTTGTTGCAGGATGTGTGTTTGCTCTTTAGAGCCTGTGCCGGATCTTTTTCATTTCCCTTTCAGGTTTTTTTTGCAGACATAAACGCATATGGGGTTAAAGGAGTATTGTCACCACAGTAAGCTGGAGACTTAATTTTTAAAGTGTTCTTACTTTCTGTTTCAAAGCTGAGAAGAAGCAGCTCAAACACGTGTGATTTGCTTTTCTACAATAATTTTCAGAGGTTGTTGATATATTGGCTTTGTCAAAACATTATTTGGAAATGTTTTCACACAAAGTTTTTAAGTTTCAGTTCTGAAACTAGATAATTTTTTTAAAACAAAAAGCTGAATTTTTTTTATTTAGATCAAAATCAAGTAGGTAGATGTTAGGAGGTATTTTAGTGCTTGAATGACAAGGTGTCCAGGGAAGTCTCTTTGAAGGACTTGTGCAAGCATATCTATCAGCCAGACACTTTGAACAAGCCATTTCCAAATTATTTTCCTACATATGCCTGGCACTAAATGTAGTTTTGATCTAAGAAGTCATATGGCTACAGTTCATCAAAGAATTGAAATTCATATGCTTGGTTTTTCTAGCCAAATTTTTGTTTGAATGGTTGAGCATGTCCTGTTATAAGAACCTGGAACTCCATTGGAAAACAGGGAAATATTTCCCTTTCTTTCTGCAGCACACAAATCTTGCATTATTTACTATGTAGTTGAATAAAATAGTTCCTAGGTTTGTAAGACAAGTAACCACTTACTTATCTTAGATATTTGCTGAGTGCCTTGCTTCTAAAGTCACCTACCTGCTGCCTTTTCTATTTCCTTCCTTCCTTCCTTCCTTCCTTCCTTCCTTCCTTCCTTCCTTCCTTCCTTCCTTCCTTCCTTCTTCCATCCCTCCCTCCATCCCTCCCTCTTTTTTTTCACATCTTTTCTTTCTTTCTCCCAACATCCCCTTCTCTTTCTTGCCTCTTGCTCTCTATCTGCTCCTTCTCTCTCTCTCATTCTCTCTTTGCTCTCTCCAGTAATGATTTTGTAATAACACAAAACGAAAACCTTTCCAAATAAAATGAGACATGTATTTTTGAGGGACCAGTGTGAGTATCCTAGTATGATATCTTGCCCTCTTAGTATCTGCACAGTGTGCCTGGAGAGGGTTCCAAAGAGAACCAAAGGCTTGGGGACTGGATTTGAGGGACAGGAGAGTGTGTGTTTCTCTGGAGGTGCAGTTCAGAGCTGGGGAAGGCAGTGTTTGTGCAAGCCTCAGGCATCCACCCATGTGTGGGGCAGTTTGATCCATGACGGCATGGAGAGGGATCCTGCCTGTGCAGAGGATCTGGCAAAGGGATGGGCAGTGGCAGTGCCCACCCCCTACCAGACCCTGCATGTACACAGCTTTTCTCTAGTGGTGGTTGGTTGATTTCTTTATTAAAATGAGATTGTATTTGTCAGATCTATTCTTCAGGGAAATGTGAGTGAACAGCACAAAATCCTGAGTCAGGAGGGCATGGGAACCCCGGCACAAGGTGCAGCTCCAGCTCTCAAATGCTTGGCACTGGTATTACTCAGAGATGGCAGGAGGTGTGCTGAACTAACTGGAGGAGAGTACTTTATGCCCATTTTTTTTTTTTTATTTTCTTGGCTCAGGTGTTTTTGTAAAACTTACAAATGTCATCAAGCATCTTGTCTCTAACCTCAGGTTTGATTTGCAGTAACATGAATCTGCAAAAAAGTCTGGTAAAAATGTTGGGCAGGGAAAGGAGCACAGTCCGAGGGATGAGGAGGAATCAGAGACAATTTGCTTTGCTGTTGCTGTTCTGTTTCAAAGCATGTGCCCTCCTCAGCTGATGTCAGGGCTGGTGCACAGTGCTGAACCTGCCTTGGATGGGACAGGCATTACCCTAGCTCAGCTCACAAACGTGAGAAACAGCACAGAAAAGAGACATGCAAAGAGATACGGTCTGTGATTAGGAAATGGAGGCACTGGGTGACTTCAGCACCTGATCAGGTTGCACAGGAAGCCAACAGCAGAACTGGAAACTGAACTTGGTACCTTGGAGTCTTGGTTGGTGCCCTGACCACTGAACTGCAGTTCCCATCACTCAAACTCACACCAGAGCAGTGCAAAAACCAACTCACATGCCCTCTCTGGATGTAAAATGTGAAAACTTTCAAAGGGGATCAATAGACACACAGAGCCAAATGCTGTCATAAATATAATTTGTTGTTGCAGTTCAGAAATTATTATATTTCAGTTTTCTTTAATTTGGAATTGCCAATTCAAAGCATGGTGGAAAGCTTTAAGCCTTTTGAGAGCTGAGCTCCTACGTTACACTTATGAGAGATGCACGTGCAAACACCCCAGATAATCACTTGTGTGAACAGGTACTTTTTAGGCTGCTGTATGTTTGTCTGTGCAAAGAACTGCTTACCCAAGCCCATGGCCCTAAGTGTCCATCTGTGTCCCCACTGAAAGTTTTTGCATTTTCTGAGCAAAATCAAGGTGAAGACTGTGTCCTGCAAGCGTGGAGCCCACACCTGCCTAACAGGTGGCATGTGGCAGACACAGACCCCTGAACCCCTAGCATGTCTGGAGGAGCTCCTATCTTTGTAAAGGGAAGATTCCCTCCTTCCTCTATGGAGGTGGAGACACTGCTTCACTGGCAGAGTGGTCCTTCAGGGGACTGATTTTTGGAGGAGCTCAGTGCACTGCTCAGTATCTCATCCCCAAAGCACCTGCCAGGCAAAACAGCAAATGTTGGCTGGTTTGCACTGTGGACAGGCAGTCTCTGGTCCCCAGTGTGAGCCTCCCTGGCCTCAGACATGAACCCCAGCTCCAGCACTCAGACCGTGTGGGATGTCCTGCAGGATGCTGCCAGCTGTCACTTTCTGCAGGCTCACACCTGTGCAAAGTGTGGGATGTTGGCCCCCTGTTCAGCTCAGGGGATTGTCTGAGGGTACCCTTTATTGCTGTGGTTTATTAGATTCACTGTGATTATTTTCTTAGCTGAGCTTCTTTATAATTAATAATGCAATTGGAGGCAAGCAGAAGTTGAGGATGCTCAGTGCCTTGCTGGGCTCTAGTATCTGAAATAACTGAGCTGTAATAACAAGCTCATCCTTTTGCCCATTATTGGAGTGATTGTCTTGAAGGTGTTGCATAGACTTTGGTCATTTCTTCCTGGTTGATGTGGCTGGCTGCCAGCACTGACTGTGACCCCAAGTGCTGGCTCCCAGCACTGCCCTGGGGTGTGCAGGGCTCCCAAGCCATGTGCTCCAGCAGGCTGTCTGTCCAGGTGAGGCCATTCAGGGACACCACACCTGCCAAGGTGGCAGCTGCCCTGCAGGGTGAGCTGAGAGAAGAGGGAACAAGAAGACTGAGGGTTTTCCATTATCAACACTGTACTGCAAACATGCAAATCCTAAAATATGTATATGTCCCTCAACTTTCTTGCTGGGTTATTTTTTTCCTTCCTATATTGAGGATTAGATTTTGGGTTGTTTCGGCTTTCAGTTTTGTTTCATTTTTGGCTTTGTTGTTGGGTTTTTTTTCCTATTTGTATTCTAACAATCCAACATTCTTTTTTTTATTATTCATAGGATTGTAAATGGAAAATGTACATGGAGATGGATGGGGATGAAATTGCAATAACCTACATAAAAGATGTGACATTCAACACTAACCTACCTGATGCAGAGATTTTAAAGATGACAAAGGTATTTACAGCCTTAAAGCTTTCACGAATTCACAGATCTCAAACAAAGACATTAAAATACCACAGCAGTCGACTTTTGTGCTTGCAGAAGCTCAATCTCTTGACAGCTTTTAAATAAAATGCACATTTTAAATAGAATTGTATCAAAATAGGAGTTAGGTATTTTGGTTCTCCTTTAAGCTGACAATAATGTTAACAATAGACAAATAAGAGAAGGAACTAATTTATATTTTCTTGGTTTAATTACATGTTTTATCCTCTGAAGTTACTACCCCTTTTAATGAGAAGAATGTTTCAAAAGTTGCTTTATTTTTCAAGAGAAAAAATCAATTTAAATGTTTCAGAAACTTCATGTGATTTGTCTGGGGGAATTTGTTGGATTTTTTCCTCTCTTTCATTTTTCTTTTTCTTTTCTTTTTTTTCTTTTTTCTTTTTTTTTCTTTTTTTTTATAGTTTTAGAACTTTTACCTGGTTCTAAAACACTCTCTTTCATGCACCAGTGGATTGCAAAGACTGAAACCCATTGCAGACAGTAAAGCACTGAACATCTGCAATTCATTGTCACTGAACATTGTACCCTGTGTCAGAATCTGCCTGTAAATATTTACCAGTAAGCATTTAGTCTGCTCTTCCCAAGGGAACAGAAGTTCTGTTGATGCAGAGGGCATTTTGTTAGCTATTATTTTAATTGTTTGTTTTTATTAATATGCTCCACTTGATAATAGCTAACAAAATAAATTTCTAACTGAAAAAATGTACAGCTTGATTGCCAATTAGAATGCTGCTCTAATGTGCACTGTTATAAACACCCAAAGTCTTGAGTGCTTTTAACTGTGAATTTTTGGGAGAAAACAGGAGGGGAAACTTTTGGTCATTTTTTCTAAAGGAAGAAATGAAAAGCAGATTGTCAACAGTCAGATTTGAAGGAAAATGTGGTATAAGTGTATTTGCCAAAAAAGATTCTAATATTTAATTCATGCTAATACTATTTTTATAGTTAGTGATTTCTGGAACACTTGTGATTTTTTTGCTGTTATTATTATTAGGATGACTGATGTTATTATTATCATCATTAGTTTTCTGTCTAATTTTTAATCTTGGACATTTCAATTTTTCCTTAAGGCATAAAGTTAAATAAACAACTAGATACAGTAACATTGACTTTTCACATACATCAACATTTTTATATTTGCCAAAGAATATCTCTGAGAATCTCTAGATATTTGTTCTTGCTTTCCTCTGTAAATCTAGCAGAAGCAAAAGTGTACACCCACAAAATTGAAAAAGGTTTATACCTCCCCGAAAACATTCCATGTTGTCTCCTCTGCTGTGTGTTACATATGAAAATCTTTTCTCAGTTTCCTTTTGTAAACCAGGAGGTAAATATTTCAAAAATATATTGCTTTGTCTCATAAAATTTTAAGAAAAGTATTGATGTTAACAATATAGGAATGAATGAAAAGAGGCAAATGTTGTAAATCCCTTTTGGGTGATTTAGAAACAAGTCTGGAGATGAAGAGCACCTTAGAAAACTCCCACCATGTTTTTTCCAGCCACCGTTTGTAATGGAGAAATGGATTGTGGGCATAGAAGAGCACCAGTCTGTAGAATGTGTTGTTACGTATGAGGTAAGCTCTAAGAAACAAATAAAATAGTTGATCCAAGACAAAACCTACACAGGAGGTGTGGAAATAACATCCTCTGGCTTTGTTATATCCTATAATCAAGTTCTCAGTAGCCTGTAATTAGTTGTAAAATATAAACTTCAGAGCAAAAGCTGAATTAAGTTTACAGAGACAATGGTCTCAGACTGCTGCCTGGGATGGATCTTCTTCTCAAGGATGAAAGTTCCTTTTGCTTCAAGTGTAATGGTCAATGTTGTTTGCATTATTTAAGGAGGCTAGTTTTTATCTTTTCAATAATGTGATCATTAGGAGAGCAGAGAAGCAACAGGAGAAGAAAGAAAATGAGAAATCAAGAGTAAAATAAAATAAAACCCAGAATACAAATTGATGTGATAGAAATTAGCTTTGTAAAAAGAGTTTGCAGTTACTTACAAAACTGATTTTATAAAGACTAACTCTGTCTGTCAGAGGAAGGTTAATAAGTGAGATTCCAGCTCTGTCCTGAACTAGCATTCAGGCAGTGATAGAGTGATGGGGAAATCCTGGACCTTGCTTGCTTGTCTCAGAAGTGAAGAAGTAGGTTTATAGTAGGCTGAAGTTTCTCACAGGAGTCATAGGTCCTTAACAGCAAACTGAAGGATACTCCAGGAAAATTTTGTTGAGGGTCCCCCTGCAGAAATACCTGCTTAGTCCTACCTCTTTTAGGAGAAAGCAGTGCACATTTGATGCTCATTAACAGAACTAGTAAAATGTATTTTTGTGTTTGTATAGGTAGGCCTTCAGATCTTTCCTCCGCAGGGTACAAGAATTGAAGCAGTTATTCACTACTACATTTTTAGCATAATCACAAGTACCAGCCAAAATTATCTAGAGTCTAAAAATATTTGAGAACTAGCTAAGGGTTTTGCAAAGCAGGCTCTATAATGGAACAACTGCTGCCACCCAGGCAGTGGAAGTTCCCTGGTAGGGGAGCTTAGTGTGTTCTGTGTTGTGTGTTGTTACATCCTCATGCTTATTGTGTCCCTCCTGAGCAGAGTGATGTTAGAGCTCCCAAAAGCACAAGGCACATCCAAGCTATCTGCTGGAGCAAGGTGAAAGCACAGGACGAGGTTGAGGCAGTACAGCTCTTGATACAGACATCGCTCCCCAATTCGGAGGGGAATACACGGAGCAGATCTGACTTGGGTAAGTCAACACTTGTGAACTTTATTGCTGACATGGGCAGGGTGTATATGGGGAGAACAGCAAACATCAGTGCCTGTCAACCACCCCACTCAGCTTGGTGTCACCTGCAGATGGGCTGAGGGTGCACTCAATCCCCCTGTATGTCAGTGATAATAACACTGGTCCCAGTATGGACCCCTGAGGGACACCACTTGTCACTGATGTACACCAGGACTCAGCTGTTGACCTCTGGATGCAACCATTCAACCAATTCCACCCAATAGTCTACCCATCAAATCCATCTCTGTCCAATTTAGAGAGAAGGATGTTGGGGACATCATATTAAAGGCTTTTCAGAAGTCCAGATAAATGACATCTGTACCTCTTCCCTCGTCCACTGGTGTTAAGATCAGGAAGCATTTGTCTCCCCCAGTCCTCATCCTGCTGTCCATTGACTTGATAGGTGTGGGAAGAGAGGCTGATATTGAAGATTGAGACAATGTCTTCTCCCCATCTGTTGTTACAAGGTTTCCAGTGCTGTTTTTCAGAGGTGGTGCACCTTCTTTGAACTTATTTTGTTAACATAGCTGAAACACTTCTTGTTATTCTTTGCATCCCTTGCCAGGTTCAGTTCCAGCTTTGTTTTGCCCTTCCTCACTACATCCCTATACAACCAAACTTTGTGTCTATACTCTGCTGAGACTACCTGTCCTTGTTTCCACTTGCCGTGCATTTGCTTCTTTCCCCTTACTTTGACCAGCAGTTCCCTACTCAGACACACTAGTCTCTCACCTTCTTTCCCAATTTCTTGCTCCTGGAGAGCTCTTGCACTTTATGGAAGACTTCCTTAAAGATCTGTCAGCTTTATTACACTCCCTTGTCCCCAGGGGATCCTACTGACAGTGTCCTTGAAGAGCTAGAAGTCTGTTTTCCTAAAATTCATGAGCCTAACTTTACTTGACCCATGTCCCTCAGGACTGCAAACCCTACCAATGCATGATCATTGCAGCCCAGGCTGCCTCCAGTCTTGATGTCTCTGATTAACTTGCTTACATTGGTGGCCATCAGATCCATTTTTCCCCCTGGCAGAGCTGCCAGTTACCTGTCTGAAGGGTAAGGGGGATGCCCTGTATGCTCCTAGAGGAAGCAGGCTGGAAGCAGTCCAGGGTGATAAGCTCAAACTCAACTGGAGTGCTTTGGCCAGCTCTTCCCTCCCACCCTTAGCCACCCAACTCACAGCTTTGCACAGATGTTGTGCTTGGATAAAGGGCACCTCCTGTTACAGAATCATGGGTGCTCTTGCTCTGGCCAGTGCTCTTGCAGGGGGACACACATACTGAGGCTGTGGCCTCAGAAGCTGCATGTGGGGTGGCAAAAAGTCCCCTGTGGATGATACGCTGTTTTGACAAGTACAGAATTGCCAGCCTGCCAGACAGAAAGGCTCCTGACATCCTGCTGTGCTCTGAGGAATTGTAGAAGTCTTCCCACTGCATTCTTCTTCCACAGTTCAGCTTGCCCACTGGAGCCAGACCTGGCTCATCACTGTCTGACTTCTGGAATAGTGTTTGTTATGCCTTCTGGGGCTTGATCCGTTCAGTGAGATACCTTTAATAGTGGAGTGAGCTCTACAATGCAGTTTTCATTTTCTAATAAATTTGTGCTGCTGACAAATTCACACTTGTCTCAGTTGGCTCAGTTAACACAGTTCTGTCTTTAAGATCTGCTGTTGTTTTTGTAAAGGTGCTTGTTACCCAAGCTGGTTTTCTCTTTGAGTTCACAGCAGGGCTGCAGAAATATTTGGGTTGGGAAACCTGAGGGGCAGTACAGGAGCTGGAACAAGATACCAGTGAGCAGAGGAGGAATTTCTCAATTTTGTACACTACTGGCAACTGTAGAAGAATGGCCCTGTGAATTGAGAGGTGCTGGGTTTGACTACAGACACATCTAACATGGGTGTGCTTATTCCTAAGCAACTGTGATCCATTTGCAACACAATTCCATTTTGTAATGCAAATGAAATCTAGAGCATGTCCTAAAAGATACATCTTTACTCCAGATTAGCTTTGCAGATAGAGGTTACCCTGGTTTTGGGGTGATGAGCCCTGCAGCCATACCAAGTGTGGTGTGTATCTTCACAGACTGGCTCAGCTGCTGTAAGCCAAAATGGTTGCTTTTTTTTCAGTGAGTGGTGGGAGAGCTTGTCTGTCCCTTTGGCACACTGGAGGAGTTACATGGAAGCACTAATGTTTTGTCAGCAGCCAATTGAACAGGCACAGCTCAAAGGAGGCGGGTTACCAGTCAGCATGAAAGCTGTGCCTCAGCTCTAGCAAACCTTCTGGCCTGTCTTCTTTACCAGACCACCTATCCCAGGTTTAAAAGACCACCAAATCCAAGCACAAAGGTAAGGGTAATACCTGTCCAATAGGCTAAAATAACCAGCAGTGAAGGTACTACTGCCACAGAGAGCAGGTACAGTGTACAGAGTATACAGAGTTGGTGGCTCAGAGACCTCTTGAGGGAGAAGCCCCCCAGCCCCAGCTGGATCCTGGGCTGGCAACTGCTGTTGGCTGTAAGGAGCAAGGACTGACCAGTCTGAAGGGAACCCCTTGTTCAGCAGACTAGCACTGGTACCATAGCACATGAGATGCCCACCTGAGTGTTGATAACAAACAAAGACCCAAACTTGAGTCCTGAGCCTGCTGTTTCCAGATTTATGAGGTCTGTGATTTACATCCACAGCCGTGGTAGGAGGGCACAGGGGAATGGCAGAGGCAATAGTGTCTAGCAAGTACATTTTGGCATGCATGTTTCTTTTGAAACCATGACTTTCAAGGAGCTTAAGAAGCAGAGGAGGCAATTCCCATCTGTCTTTCTGTGAAAGAAGGTTCACCTCTAAGTGCCAATGGAGCTATCTGCTGTGTCAGTGTCACACACACTATAACAGGGAAGACAGTTTCCTTTTGACATACTTGACAATAAGTTGAAGTGATTTAAATCTCTTTGGGTTCAAACAAAGTCTGGGGAAAAGAGGAGTGGAAGAGATCATCCATTACATTTTAGCAGGAGCAATCCTAATGAGGACAGAGCTGCTATCCTGCTCCCACAAAACTCCCCATGGTCAATGAAGTGTTCCAGTGAGAGGCAGTGAGGGTTATGCTTTCCTGTTGGAATGATATTAGCAATCTTTAAGGACAAATCATTCAAATCTCTCTAGAACAAAATTATTTTAGCTGCTCCCCATGGGTCTTTGGCCAGAGCTGTGGCCTCAGATAAGAGGAATTCTTGTTCTCTGCTCTACCCACAAAGTAGCAAACCAGGCAGCCTTTGCAGTTCAAATGGAAAATTTATAGCTATTGTATTTGCTAAAGGCTTTCATGGAAACCACAGGACTGACTTTCAAAACCACTTCAGTGTGATCTCTGAAAGCTACAACTTTTGTTATGACCCCAGGGCTGTGACAGTAGGTGTAGAGGGAACTGTAATACCCCGAGCTGCTCACAGTTAAGCACTGTCTGAGCCAGCCTGGCTGAAGCCTAATGCCTCACTGGCTTTTCCACATACAGAGTCGGTTTTCTGCATGAAGCTGGATGCAAAGTGGATTGAATTCTCAATTTGTAGTAGTACCAACAACTGAAGTAGCTCTGGTGCTTATGGTACGTAGCAGTTTGAAAAGAAACTGGAGCCAGAGGAGGTGAACGTGGCTGCCGCAGCTGGGATTTGCACTGGCTCTGCACTCCTTCCTCCCTGTGCTGGGCTGCAAACAGCACAATGGTGCCAGATGGGAGAGGTGCAGCTGGAATGAAATGCTGCAGCAGTACTGGTACCTTGGGGTGACCTCTGGGCCAGCTCTAGAGGTCTCCAGGCTCTTTGGTAATGAAAGCTGTGGAGAAATCTGCTGAGGTTGCCAAGAGCATCACAGGGCATGTTTAAAACCAGGTTGGGTTCAAAAGACCAGGAGGCACTTGGGAGTGGGAACCCACTTGAACAGTCAAGTGGATGGCTCTGTAACTGTCTTCTAGTCTAAACTCCATACTCTGCAGTGGCATCAGAAATATTTGTATCACTTGCTATTTTAAAAGCCCAACATTTTGTTCAACCATAACACTGAACATACCCAAATCTAGGACTATTTGCTGCAAGGCTGGGAGGGGAAGGGTGGCTTGAGGTTCTTCCGAGAGAAACCCTGGTACTTAACCTCACACCTTTGGTAAACCTGAGAGCGGTTTTCCATGGATTCACAGAAAGCTGACTGTTTCCATTTCCTTGCCAGGCACTGACAGTCAGTGGATGGAGACCCTGCGCATGCACCAGATAGCAAAAGCCATTTCTCTCCAGCACGGCCACCCCCACAGCCCGACCACGGTCACCCAGTACCTGCCCTACCTGCGCAGCCAGGACTCCTACGCCGCCGCCGTCAGGAGGACACGCGCTCCCGTCACCCACCAGCTCACATCCATCAGCCACTCGAGGAATTCCTCTCCCCTGTCACACAGTTTGATGAGAAACCTTTCGAACCTGCACTTGAACTCAAAAGGCAGCAGCGCCTCCAGCACGGCCTCTGACACCCCTTCAGAGAGGGACAGGTCTGCTGGCAAAGGCAGGAGCGCCTCGCACAGCGCTCCCTCCCGCAGCTCCTCGGACGGGCGGCGCAGCGGCACCAGCTCCCCGGGGCCCCCTCGCCACTCGGGAAGAGCCAGCAGGACTTCTTTGCCAGCGGCTCCCCCGGCTTCCCAGCACCGCAGGTACTCCCGCGCCCCTCCGCAGCCCACGGCCATCCCCGGCATGCCCCCACAGGGTGACAGCGAGCCCAGGAGGAGCGAAGGGGAGAGCAGAGCCGGCGAGGGCGGGTGGATAAAGGTGCAGCACGCAAGGAAACCCCACAGGCAGGCCGCCGGCAAGCCGGGAAAGGAGAGAGCCAGGGGGAGCTGGCGAGGCCGGAGGATGTTCTGAGAGGAACTTGGCCCTTTATTTAACTGAACGTTCAACCTAGAGAAGATGTGCCTGCTCCTGTTTAATTTGCTGCACTGAAGCCGGTACCCACCTGGCTGGGGCCTGCCAGTGGACAGGGAGAGCTGCCACCTCTCCTGTCACTGCCAGCACCAAGGGATTTAATTTGGTTTTATCCACTCTGTTTGGCTGCTCGCGTTCTCAGCTGACTGGATATCCACTCACTTGCTTAATATTTCAAAAATAAAATCCATAAGGCACAGCCAGGTGCCACAAAGAAAGGCTCTCTGCTTCGTCCTTAGGAGAGTTGTGCTGTTACCTCTCTCCTCACCTCACTTTGTCTCTAGATGCTGAGTCCAGCTCTGAGCAGGGTCTTCTCACTCCTTGTATAGTCTGCTTCTGCCAGGGCTATAGGAAGAGGTAGTATTTTTATCAGACCAGCACAGTCTGAAAAAGAGGGACACAAGGACATTTTTCTACAGGTCCACTTTAGTAGCTTCACTTCTCCACTTTCAGCTTGCCATCCCTTGTCAGGAATTTCTTACTTTGTTCCTTATTAAAAGCCCCAACGTTAGCTACCCAACATCACTGAGCACACTCTGTCACGTACACAGTTGTCTTAATCAGGAGAATCAAAAACTAGGCTTTATTCTTCTGGGGAAAAAAATTAAAAAAGAGTGAGAAGAAGGCATTGCCTTTATCATAGTTACAACTAGCCCCACTGAAGTCTATGATAATATTTATTCCTGTGCAGCTGGTATTTTTTAATTGAATTTTTAAATGTGGCCAGACTGTGTCACTTTTGTCTTTCAGTATTCAGGTAGTAAAGACAAGGTCAGCAAAGTTTCTGATTAATGTGGTCTTTAGCTCTGCTGAGAACAAAGACACAGCTTAGACTCAGTTGGCGTCAGAAAGTTTCTTCGTGGCCTTTTCACTCCAAGTTGATTTCACACAATTAAAAAGGAGAAAAAAACTTTGGGTTTCACAAGATGCAAGAGAGAAAAAAGGGAAGAAACAGATAAAGGAAGCTGAACCCAAAGCAATGCACGGTACCCTCCGAAAGCCAAGGCACTGTAAATTAGAGATGCCTTTGAACGGGGTGCTGCACACCACCCATCTCAGGTGGTACTTGCTGGCACACCATTGTGAGCGATGGCATGTTACCCGCTCAGGGGGAAGGGGTATCACCATAGCCCTGTCACTGCATGTTCTAAAGGACATACAAATTCCCTGCTCCACACAAAGGCCACTCCTGTGGGTATATGCAATCCTCCTTTGATTGCCACCAGCCCCAGTGAGGGCTGAGTCCTGGGGTGAGTTTCCAATACCTACCAGAGTGAACTGGGACTCACATTTCATGAATTCAGGACAGGATCCTCTTAAACCAATGAAGCAAGACACAAATGACACCATGTGTCAGGAATTGGATCTCTGTCACTCAAGTGCCTCTTCCTCTGACAACAGTTAAGAGCACAAAAAATAGAAGCTTTACCTTGAAGTGAATTCAGCTGCATGTGATGCCCTGTGGTAAGAAAGTTTGCCATTTTCTTGTGGCTTCAAAGTGGCTGAAAGCCAGTTCGTAACCCAGCTTCTGGCCCTGGTTTACTGAGCCTGACAACTGATTTGGGGGACATGGACAATCTAGCACTAGATGTTTCTTTGTCACAATTTAGCAGGGGACTGGGATTTTGTCTAGGTTGGGGATCCTTCCCTGACATTTGTTGCCATGACCAAAATGGGCTGGAAGATACCAACAGTAACTGCGCCTGAGAGTAGTTGCTAGAAATGTGCTTGTGTTATTAAAACTTGGATATGCATCTCAGGAATCACAGGTGGGCCTCCACAAATCCTAAGAAAGAAATTGTGAGAGTTTGGAAAGGCACCTTTCTCTTCTAGGATGATCAGGATGGCAGTGTAGTTGTACAAGCCTGAGACATTGGGGGCTGGTGGGTGCAATTCAAGATTTATCAGCTGTCTGCAGTTGTTCGTCAAGATGTCCAGCAGGATTCCTCTGCTGTTTGTAAGCTATTTAATGCTGTGCCTAATTTTAATCTGCAATGTACTGTTTGTCCACATCTGTTGTATTAAAGCGTTCATTAGCATTTAAAGAAGGAGTGGATGGTATTGATCATGCCCATTAAAATTAAACAATCATGCATTAGTGACTGATTAGAAATCCTTTTGCTGTACCAGCATTGCTGGTTAAAGCAACAGTGAGTGAATTTGTAAAAAAAAATTAGCAAGATTTAGTTTTCTGTCTTGTTTTTATTACTTTTAATGTAGCTACTCCCTATCTTGGTGATAATTCTTTATAAAAAATGCGCTTACATTTTCACACACACCCCCAGTACTTTACAAAGCTCAACCTTTTTATTTTTTTTTTCTTGTTTTACTAACATGCAGCTAGAAGACCATGCACAGCAATGTGTAAAATCAGACTGTCTTGGGCAACTACTCCCCAGGAAATGCTCTTTGTAAAGGAGCCATGTTATGTTCACTTAGGGTTTTCTTACAAATCTGTTAAAGGCAACCATATTTACGTACCAGTATGTCTAGATTTTCATGCCAGGAGCTGGACACACTGCCCTCCATCCACACACTTGGCAGTGCTGCAGCTGCTACACCCTCCCTCCATGGCTGACTCTGCAAGTGGTACAAAATACCAGTGCTGTAGAGCTGCCCCTTAGTTTCTTGGCTTTTCTTTCTCTTGGGCTCCATATCTCCATTCTTGAATGTTGATGTTTTCTTAATCCCCAAAAGGTACCTGCATTTTCCTCTTTCAGTGTTTAAAATGCTCTGAACTATAAGAAGCAAGCTCTGAGATGCCTGCTGGAATGGATCATGAAAAATAGCAGAGAGCTCATGAAGGCAGATTCAGAACTGGACGTCCAAAGTCAGTGAGTCCAATTGAGAGAATGTTTACTTTTTTTTTTTTTTTTTTTTCTTTTAATATGTAAAGCTGTCAGAGCTTACACAGAGTCGTTCTGTTCATTCAGCAGCATTTTACTTTGCATCTTGTGGGAATCCCAAGAGCTGCCCTGCTCTCTCTGGATGCCAGACATCAGCAGGAAAGTTGCAGGGCGAACAGCAGCAATTGGTTCTTGCCCCTGCCAGTGGGTTGTGAGGGAGGAAGCAGTGCTCAGTTCAGACAGGAAGAGCAGGTTAACCTCAGAATCATAGTCCTTGGTTTTCTGAAATTTTACAGGCTTTACCGCCACAGCTGATGTCTTCATAGCATGAGGAAAAAGACTTCTTTTTCTGCCAGCAAGGCATGGGATTCAATTTTTTTCAATGTGTTTTTTTTTCCTTTTTTTTTTTTTTTTTGTTTTTTTTTAAAAAAAAAAAAAAAAAGGAAAGAACAAGAACAACAGGAGGATGGAGGATTGCCACTGAGGGTGGCAATCATTCTTCAGCTTGGTGGCCCAGGGTTGGGTCTGACACTGTTGTATATTGGCTTCCTAAGAACATAGGTTTCCCCAGCAGCACTGGGGTACATGCCACTGCCATCAGGACTGGCTGTAAGAGATGAGTGTCCTGGGGACCTGCTCCATAGAGGGACTGACAGCCAGACCAGCAGCTTTGCATGGTGCTGCACTCTCCAGCGCTTGTTCCCTGTGTCTTGCAGGTCAGAGACATGTGCTGCTGTGCTGTGAACCAGCTGGCAATTCAAGCTCCTGTGAAACCCTGCTCCTAAGCAAGGCAGCACACCAATGTGAGACTCCCTGGAGCAAAAACATTACCCAGGCCTGCAAACACAGGCTGCTTTTGTTTACATACAGCCAGAGCAAGTGCCTGTTCAGCTGGGAGGGGAGAGTGCCCATTTGTGTGTTCTCCCAGCTCTGCCATGACTGAGCAAATGCCCCATGAGAACCTGCTTTCCTGCTGTGAAGTGGGGATGGGTGATTTTGGACATGGTTTACTTTTTAAAGAAAAGACTACTGCAGTTTTGCTCTATCTTATCTGCTCCCACAGGCTATTTTCTAGCATTTGGCCAAGTATGACAGCATGCTGACCAGGATCTAGCAACTTGCTGAGCTGATTTGAGGAGAAGGGATTGTTCCACTAAGAGCAACAGCCCCCAGCCATGGCACCCCTCACCTCTGTCCTGCTCTCTAGCTCAGCTGATGCTGCTCAGGATCAAACCCTGTGTATTTTAAGACTTTCTATAGCTGGCAGACTTGCTGCCAAGAACATTGGACTGTACAGCAAATATATGCAGTTGATTTTTTTGATTGTGCTAGAGAATGCACTTTGACATAGTAATAATAATAATAATCATTATTATTACTTTAGGCTGGGAAAGATGGGCAGTGACTTATGTAACTGGAAAAACCCCAAACTGAGAGACCTCCTGGCATCTCGTGTCACTAAATGGAATCAAATAGCTGTGCTACCTCTGCAAATTACATCTGACAGAATTATTTTCTGTATATGTGTCCACCATAGAAGGGTTTTTTTACATAATACTCTTATCTAATGAATTGCCACACTTAGCAGTTCAAGCCAGTTTGTTGCAAAAATTTAGAGGTTAGAGAGGAGAAGTCTATTAAGGCAATAACACTAATGAGGGTCTGCCAAGATCACGTTTGAGTGAATGTAAAAACAGGGCATTTGAGATGAACAACTGAGAGGACAGAGGAATGGCGCGGGCAGACAGTGTCCTCCTGGCAGAAAGGCGAGCTGGGGGTGCAGCGTGCAGCCCTTCCCTGCAGCTCCCACTGCAGCACCACCCACACTCCCACAGCCGCAGCCCCTGCCCGGGCCCGGAGCCTCCTCCCGGACACCTCCCGGCGCTCTCTGGCAGCTGCTGGAGACACGGGCATTGTGCTGTGGAGAATGCAGTGCCTTAGTGTGCTTGGGGCTCAACACTTATCCTGCCTTAGCAAGCAAGGTAAGGGCTCCCTGCAGCAGAGAGGGCATTTCCCTCATGCTGTGAAAAAAACCCAAGGGCTTGAAAACTTGAGATATGCCCTGGGGACCTCTGGCAGGCACTAGCGAGCCCTGAGGGAGGCTTTCTACTTGCCCCCCTCACTTCCTCCCTCCTGAGAGCTGCCTGGGGAGAGAGATCCCTGGGGAGGAGGTTATGCGACCACCTCTCCTCCCACTCCCATCCTCTCCCAGCAACCACATCTTGCTGAAGGCTGGTGGAGGCAATGCAAATCAACACTTGCAAAAAGGCAGTGGCAAAGCTTATGCAAAAGGGCAAAAAACAGACTACAGTAAGTATTTTGGTTATTTCCTGACAGCCTTCTGTTTCCCACAGCTATACATTTGCAGAACATTTTTAAAATTATTTCTTTATGATATGACTAAATGTAATTTGTGTTTTCAAAGGGAAATAAAAATCAAAGCCCGACAATGAAAGGTCTGGGATCTTGTGCTTTTAGAAGTGGCTACTGCATATCAAAACCAGCTACTTTCAATCAACATTTTTTGCTATGCATTTTGTGGAATGGCTACGGGGTAATCAAATGAGCATTGTAATTATGCTCCCATAATGTTCACCATAATGCTCTGGGCTCCAAATGATCTGCTATGACTTACATTTGGAATAACCATTAAGGTTTCTATCAAAAATGACCACATTTCAGCCATTCTCTTAGTGTGTCGATGGATATAGTACCAACTGCACTTTTTCTGACACTGATTTGTATTATTCCTTTGGTTTTCCTTCTCTTATTCTTTCAATTTTTGTGGTCTTGCCAGTTTGTGTCAAAGAAACATGGTATTGGATAGGATCAGATATGACCACTTTCAATTCAACATGCAGGATGTATTGGCACCCAGCCTTTACTAACAAGAAGGAGATACAAACCTGTTAAATTAAAAGGAGAAAACTTATTTCTCCTTGGAGAGAGAAAAAAGGAAAAAGATACTAATTGCATTGTGGAGGTATTTTATGGAGCTGGTACAGTTGGTCTTAATAGAAATTGATTGTACATCTTAAAAATTTAAACTTATGTTTATTTTACAAAATCTGATTCTGCCTATCAGAGCATAGTGTTAAAGTATTTACATTAAAACAGTACTTCATAAAAATTCATGTCCAGCCAACATGTAGAGATCTAGCTGTAATTAAATCTCCAAAAGTGGCTATCCTCCTGCTTCTGTGTAAGAACAAGTGTGTCCTTTCTGAATTGCAATCAATAGCAGGTTACCTGATTATACACCTTATTATGTCTTGTATAGTAGTGTGAGCCACTGGAGGGTGACATGTGAACAAACAGATATGCTTGATCAGATCTTTTCAAGAAACACACCTTACAGGAGAGACAAAAACAATTAGTATGTGTTATAGGTTACCGATTTACAATTTACATCATAAATCAATGTCTGATTATTTTAATGCAAAATGTTTTTTAGCTTCATTTTGTTGCACTAATGGTTTCAATAACACACTATAATTTGCTCAGATGAAGAGGTGATTGGACAGCTCTTACAGAAATTTTTAATTACTGTCATTAGTGTCTGCAATCTTACTCTTTTCTATAGAGCAGAGATATGTGTTATTGCATTGTGCTACGGGTACTCTGCGGCCATGAGAATCCAAACTCTCCCTTTCCTCTTAAATACTTCCATGTATAAATATGTGTCACTGTGCAAGTCTCATCACAATAAATACTACATCACACAAACATTAACTAATGTATCCACGTGCTATTTTAGGCAGATGTGGTGTTGCATCCCCACGCTTGGGCCACACTGTGATTTCAGAAATACTCATTAGGCCTTGGCCTTGACAAACACCACCTGGGCTAAGCTCCTCTCCAGCTTGTCAGAAACACTACCTGCTCCCAGGAGTTCATGCTTTCTAGTGAGGCTGTTTTTAATGAACACCTTGAAAACTGATTATTCTTGCCTGAATAACAACCCAAGTGGAACAACAATTTTGTTACCAGACTTTTAAAGATAATCACCAACCCAAATTGTGGCCAGTATGGAAAATTATTATGACTAAAGCCAACGTTTTTGTGGTCCTATGAAAAGCAGTCCTAAGTGAGCCCCTTTGAGCCCAGCTGTACCTCAGCAGGCTGTGAGCAGCATCTCCCCCTGAGTGGGGCCTCTCAGAGCCAGCCAACTCTCACCTTTGCCATACTTGGGGAACCACCACCCATTGCCAACAATGGAGCCTGAGCTACCCCCACTCCTCAAGACTCAACCCTTTGCCCGTTGAGAAGATGCAAAGGCATCTGATGTGAGTACTTTGCTGAATTCAAAGGGAATTTTTCAAATGTATACACGTTGTATGTAGTCCTTTGGGTCTCTGTGTGAGTGTGAACATGCTATAGCAAATGAACTATGAATGTTGCTCTCCTAGATTCCTGAGTACGTTAGATCTGTAAGTTAGGCCTATTACTGATTGACTGCTGTGCTATAGTAAATTCTGTAAGAATCTTTTGTTAAATTGTTTACATTAAGCTGTTGATTAAGTGCTGTTAAATTTAAGTGCCATTAAAACTTTTAGGCCTAAATCATTTTTCAAGTGTGGGGCTAAGTTGGCAAGGAAGTCCATTCTGAACGTTGTGGCTCAATGGGAGTGTCTCCCTTATTCTTTTTTATCCTTACTCTTTCTCAGCTTTATCCTTTTTCCATGTAGATAATTTTTGGTTGATTTTAGTTTTAGATTGATTTTAGACTCCAGTATAATTTTTCTCTGTGTGCTTTATTCATCTAGTAAATAGTAGAGTGAACCTTGCCAATGAACTTTGTCATGCTTTCGTTTTTATATTAAACATACTTTTGCTAATACCTTTGCCAGGGATTCTTTGAGTGTCCTAAAACACTCATTCATGACAGCAGGTAAAAATGTATTGCTTCAATAAAAAATTAAAAAAATTAAAAAAAAAAAAAAAACATAAAGAGTGTTGAGTGTAGTTAAAATAGGAAGTGTATAGGAGAGCCAGGGACAGGGCAGCAGGAGTCCTGCCTCCAGAGAGAAAAACCGTGTTACAGTGCCAACAGCTGAAATCTGCGGGGTGACACAGAGGATAGCACTTGTCCTGTGTCCCAGCAGACCAAAGGTCACATCTATTGTTTCTGACAATTAAGCTATTGTTGGAGGTCCATGTTCTTGCTGAAGCTCCTAACACGTAAACAACTTTGATTCCCACAGATAGATGCAGAAAGCGTTGCATGCTCAATCTACTGCATGTCCCTCCATAATTTCAGCCTATTCCCTTAGCAGGTCTTCCAAGGGCTGCTACCATATAGTGACAGCTCAAGGGCAGATGAGACTTTAAGACTATTTTCTTGGAAATACCTGACAAAATATTCCAGATGATCTTTGCTGACATGTGAGCCCCGAGGGATGAGCTCGCTGGTAGCACTGGACAGGCTATGCAGGACCCTGACTGGGCCATTGAATGGGCAGGGATGTTTTCCTCCACTCACATTAGCCTAATTAATGTGGCTGAAACTGCAGTGTTCACCTGAGTTCAGCTCTGTATATCTTCAGCTACTGTTAATAGCTACATGTAGGACAGTGGTGCTGCCTATGTCTTAACTTAAAACTTATTTTTTAAGTTTAAAAATTAAACTTTTTCCATTGTGGTAAAGACAGTTGGTAAGTTTGTTCTGCCCATCCTTTGAGGGCACCTGGGCCCTG
Source organism: Pycnonotus jocosus (assembly GCA_013400435.1). Taxonomy (NCBI): domain Eukaryota; kingdom Metazoa; phylum Chordata; class Aves; order Passeriformes; family Pycnonotidae; genus Pycnonotus; species Pycnonotus jocosus. The sequence goes on along the minus strand of VWYP01027314.1, from coordinate 144,040 downwards.
CAGAGCAGAGCAGGGGCACGCAGGCTGTGAAGATGAACGCAGGGGAAATCACAGTGTCACAGGTCACAACAACCATCTCCTGAGTTACAGACCTCCATTTTCTGCTACCCTTGTGTGTGCTGTAGGAAGGGAAGCCTCTGCCCTTCACACACATCCCATTTCTCTTTTCCCTTTCCTGCCCTCTTCTCCCCAGTCATCTGTAAAACATCTGAGCTCACATACACAATTTTCAATAAAATAATTATTTTTCACATATTGAAAAAAATCCTGACAATACAGTTTCATGAAATGTCCTGTCTGGATTCCCCACAAGGTCTCTGCTCTGGCCTATTAATTTGAAAGCCATTTGACTACATATGTAGTCAAACAATGCTGTTTGCATTAAGCAGAAAATGCTTAAATGGACAAGTAACTGCAGTCTGAAATTTTGCTTTAGGTAGTGCCATCAGTATTCCATAACATTTCATATGATGCTCTTGAAAGCTGTGAAAGTTGGCAACTTCTCTAGTAAAATTCTGATAATTGTGATTCAAGACATTATGGGCTTTTACTGTTCATAAATTGAATTTCTTCTTCCATGTAAGTAAAGTAGTATTTGTAGATTTATTTTTCTGAAAGGAGTAAAACTACATCAGAATTCAAAAAACATCCCCCCTCTTCCCAACTGAGCTGTCTTGTTTGGAAGCCATGTGGGTGGCAATCCTCCACTATATGTGGATTTAGAGGGATGGAGTGTGGTCTGGTCTCTGGAGAACTGGTTTAGTTCATCTGCTTTTGTGTGTGCTGAGAAGCCAGCAGTGCAGGTAAGTGTGTAATTATGGGTTTATTTTAAATGGAGATTCTTTTACATGACAGATTGCAGCATGCACAGGAAGAATAATGCCCACAGAAAATAGAACACCTCCATGAGGGCTCTTGTACCCTATTGTGCTGTAGCTTATTTACAGGCTTTGGCTCAGAGATGATTCGTGGTTTGCTTTACACGGGCACAGGTTTGCAAATGCACACGGCCTCCTCCCTCCAGCTGACTGCAGTGGGGACTCGCCTGCTGCCAAGGAGGCACCTGGAAATGCTGAGCAGCTAGAGTTGCACTGGTATTGAGCCCTGTTCAGACCACAGGGTAAACAGAGGATTATAGCAAACACCAGGGCCACAAATCTCATACAGCTTCTTCAGGGCTTCTCCCGTGACTATTGCTGCCAAATACCACGTAGCAGTTATTTTGCTGTGTTTAACAGCTGTACTTGATTTAATGTGCTATTATACATGTTACCAAAAATGGTTTTAAATGACTGATCTATTTTCTTCTGGCCTGTCTTCAAATAGTATTGTGATTGCAAAGGGCAAGGCAGCCAACTTCTTTGTAAAATTCTGTTGAACTGGTGCTACCCGAGGAGCAGAGGCGTCACCCACAGTCCCACTCCTGACGCAGATCTGTGGGGCCCTGGTGAGTGACCGGGCATTCCCGGTGGGACTCAGGGCAGCCTGCGCGCTGCGGGGCGGGCGTTCTGACACAGCGCACTCGTACTACGCTGCTTGGCAGGCGGTGCGGGCACTGCTGGGGGCAGCCAGGACACAGACCCTTGGCTTTATTCCGTGGAGAAGCCTCAAAAACTGCCAAATTTAGGGTGTTTATTTCAGAGTGAAGACAACCTAGGTTTGGCATATAAAATTATTTAAAACAACAACAAAAAAAAGAGAGCTAGAAACTACGAAGGCTGCCCAGCTAGCCCCAGCTTAGGCACTCGTGGGCGCGGCGCCCGCCCCCTTCCGCACCCGAGTCCCGCCGCGTTCCGCCCGGGAGCTTTTCGCGCCACAGGGCCAGGCTCTTGCAGCTCCACAAAACTTACACAGCCAAGAGAAAAAAAAAAGAGACCTCTTCACTGGCCCCGTCGGGCACATTCTGGGACACTTGTTGAGCTCCGCAGCAGAGGCCGGCAAGCGGGCGCAGAGGGGGCACGCCGGGTGCCCGCCCCCGCGGCGAGTGCGCTGCATCTGCCAGGACGCGGGCGGCAACGCGGGAAAGGCGCCGCCGGCCCCGCCCCCCGTCCAGCCGCTTTGGCGCGAACCTTCAGTTCCCAGCGCTCGCCCGCCGCCGCTAGCATGGCCCCGCCGCGCCCGCAGGT